>JAOXYD010107029.1:0-11572 GCA_028565735.1 Pinacopodium congolense
ACACAATAAAAACAACTTATTATGCAATAAACACATGCAAAACACTTAGAAAAACACATACAAAAACACAATTATCACATAGTATAATGGGTAGCCAATCCTCTGTAAATTCTACAGCAAGATGAATACAAAGTCTTCAAAATCTCCTTTGCTTATAGTGCATACTTTATTTAGAGGGAGAGAAATGATATATATTATCTAAGAATGCAAGCTAGTCCTTTAGAATTTTCTACAATAACATACTATTCTAGACCAAAGAAATCCTTGTCATAAAGCTACCAAATTCAATGCTTTTAGATAGAACCTTAAGAAGGTGAAATTTATAACTAGTCTTTTAACTCTTTATGTTTTGTATCATGTCATATGATAAGGAATCCCATATTTGAGTTATGCACAATTAGCATTGAAGTCTAAACGCATGTTAGTACCACTAAAAAGTAGTCTTAAATCAATGAGGAACTAATGCAGCCTATCTAGGAGTTTATATATTAGTAATTGCTATCTATTCTCACATTTTGTAATCATTAGATATCTTAATAGTCCTATTTGTGTGTACTGTGATTCTAACTCCATTATAGCTCCTTGAAGCATAACCTTTTTAATTCATTAATTCATTTATTGTTTTTATTCAAAAAACTTCAACCATAAACATTTACTACGCTACCAAAATACATCTTTTAAGTATCATTATAAAACCCATCACTTCCTATGTCTATCATCATTACATCATTATTAGGGAATTCAAATTTCAGACTCATATTTAGATCCTAGCTAGGTTCTCAACTAGTTGATTTATGAAAGATTTTTCTTTTACATCCTTTTGAGTCATGAAAATGATACCAAATTCAAAAAATAGCATCTTCCATCAAGTCACTTTAGTTAAAAACAATAATTTTAAAAAGAAGTATTGTAATAGGTTGACATATGAAATCAATCACAATATGTAATACAATGTGTATTATCTTAAAAATTGATATATCTAGACCAAGACATGTCATATTCACTTCCTAAAGCAATATCATGATTCATACTTATTAAACTTCTTACTTAAATAGCAAATTACCTTTTTTTTTCATATTTTTCATGGTTCCCCAATACAAATCCCATGGACTCCTACAAATAGATAAATATTATAGGATTCATAATTTATATATAACTTGGAATATTTCCTTGTGTTTTATGAAATAGATTTAATAATTAAAGCAAATTAAGTTGTTTTTAGTAAAGTTTTCATGTACACTTTGCATTAGTAGAGTCAAGCATGGAGATGGAATTCTCAGTGAGAAAAAGACAGAAGTAAAACATTGAAAAAGAACATCATTGTTTGACTCAACCTAAATACATCCTTCCACTTTTGGAAAAATAGAAGAAAAAGGCCAAAGATAAATAGTTTATTACAAGTGTCATTTTACCTTATTACTAGGTGCCATTTTAACTCCTTTATAGGTAGAAGTATAATGTTTCAAAATATCTGTGCCATTTTACCCTTATTTAAGTGTCATCTTTCTAATGGAAATTTTTTATTTTTGTTATTGTTTTGGGCTAAGATGACAATACCACCTAAGGGGATATATTAAGGTTAGAAGCCCTAATAACCGTCATATATTTACACAATGACAAGAGACCTAGACTTTCCTTAGGAAAAGAGATTGAAGCAAAGAGGAAGGAGACTCTAGCAAGCATCTTTAACCACCTAGATTCTAGCAACATTGATTTCTACCTTCTTCTATTATTATTTATTTTCTAGTATGGGTAGCTGAAGTATTTCTTTCTAGTTAAAACTTAATTATAGTTAGTTCCTTAATAATTGAGAGAATTAATTGATTTCATTATTCTTTTAAATTAGTAAGTATTCATATATTTTATGAGTTAATTGAAATAATTGCATTGAATGATAGTTCAAAAGGGCCTATTATTCAATTGTCGAAATAGTATATTGTCATTTAGAATTTTAAATCGTAATTTTTTTAGGGTTCCAATAATTATGGTGAAATAATATAACTTATTACGAAAAGGTTTTTCAATTTATTTTATAGAAATATATGATCTAGTATAAATAATTGAGCTTATGCGTTTGTTGGCTAGAATTCATAATTTCTTTAAATTTTAATGCTATTAGTAAATTAAATCCTAAAAGCTTATTTAGGCTTATTTATTAATAGGAGCAATAATTAAAGGGCTTGTTTTGGCTATCAAGGATGTAAGGAGAGACAAAGCCATTTAATAACTAGAACCAACATATTTCAGAGTTAAGGATTTTATCCTTTTGTCAATGATCAATTCAAGAGAATTCAACTAAAATTATATTATTGGCTATATACTTGCTTATTATTGATCTTTCATTAATTTTGCTTTTGTTATTAGTTGAATTCTAGATTCTAAATACTCTTGTTAATTTGGCTCCTCGAGGGTTAGTTATGTTCCTTACATTCCAACTTCTTGATGATATGTTCTACCAATTTTTTTTAGGATAACAAAATATCTCTACATGTCCAAAGTTACAAAAATAACAAATCATAAGTGAATAATGATGAGTCTTATATTCGTGTCCATATACATTTTTAGGTCTTATATCAAAGTTCTCACGAGATCATTATAAGGCCCAGGTGGGTATAAATGATATTGTGTCATAGTATAGGCATTATTTCTAACTTCATGAGTCAGCCTTCTAAGTCTAGTTTTGTAGCCTTACATAAAAACTTGATGTTTTCTTTGGAGAATGTGACCTAGAAGATGATGCAACAGATTCATATGATGGTCTGGTCATATGTTCATCATCTAGATTCTTTCCCTTACTAAAAGTAATCTTATTAATTGATGATACATTTTCATAAGTACATCTTAAGGCACATCTATCATTCAATGCATATTAAGTACTTAGCATGCATTTTATTTTTTTTCCTTTCCCTTACTGAATTTTGAAAAGGAATCTTTAGAAGCATCTAATTCCTTTTTCAATGATGCATTCTCTTCTATTAATTTTTGCTCATTAAAATTATCTAACCTTTTAAAATCTATAGTTTTATGAAAGTCATTTTTCATTTCCTCATTTCAAACTTTCATGTACCTAAAAATTTCAATGCTTCCTTATACTTTAAAGATAACTTTTTCTTTTCAAGATTATAGTTTTTAGGCATTTAATCAAATTCATCATAAGTAAGTTCATCATCAAAATCAATGTCATCTTCACAAGAATTAGAAAAATAATGTACCTTATCCTTATTTTTTAGGGCTTGTAATAACATACTTATTTCTGTTGCAGCCGTCTCCTTTTCATGCAATTCATCCATTCTCATCTTATAAGTAAGGAGTGACCTAAACAACTCTTCCATTGACAACATGCTTTAATATCTAGCTTCTTGTATACTTGTTACCTTTGCATCCCAACCTTTTAGTAAAGATCTAAGTAGTTTTTTCACCAATTCAAAATTAGTTAACATTAACAATATGAATAAAACAAGCACACATACTAGAAATTAATTCATTATGTTCCATATGAAATAATTCAAATTGATGCACATGCATGCTTACTTTGTTTTCTTTAACTTGACTAGTGCCCTCATAGATGCTTTATAAGATGTGCTAATTCACACAAGCATACTCTATTTAATTCACTTCTTCCTAATGTATAAAATAGTTGGTCTTTAAATGACATCTTAGATAGGTTGAATTAGATGACTACAAATTTCCAAGTATTTTACCTAATTAAAATTATCCTCTTAGTATAAGTGCAAAATTATAAACAATTAAACAAATACTATATAATATTATTAATTAAAAATGAAATAGACTTGAAAAATAAAAGAGATAGGGAAAGAAGAGTGCAAGCCAAGTTATAGTGGTTTTTCACACAATTCACACCTATTTCCACTCTCCAACTCCTCACTAGAAATTTCACTATCAAAGTAACCACTTTGCTAACTTCTCCTTTTCATGGGCTTTAAAACAATCCTTACAAAGTATTCCCACAATTGACAACACCATAAACATACACTTAAAAAACTCTTTCTTGACTAACTAAAAGTGTTTAAAGGGGGTTCTTAACACTCTTGGATAAATGCAACATAAAAAACATAAAAAACAATACCAAACTAAACACTCAAAATGCCTCAAATCACTTGTTATTATGCTTTTCTACACTTGGATGCATAATACACACCCAATGCTATTGGTCTACTAGCTACTTATAACTATTAGGGTTCATTAAAAATCATTTAACATAAATATTATTATTAAAACTACCCATTAGCATTTGATTCATCAAACCACTAGGCTACAGTCTCATTGTATTAGTAGACCAGTCCACAGCATTGTTCGACAAGTTAAACCTATTGGTTTTCCCACACTATATTAGTTTTTATCACAACTTAACTAACTTTAACACTTCCAAATTACCCAAAACTAATCCCAACTTTTTTTTCAAACACTTGTTTAACACATACACACACACACACCCAAAAAATATTTTTATGTGTCAAGAGGAGCATCTAAAACCATGCCTTACATAATTCCTTTTGATGATACAACATATATGCATAAACGATAATCATAAATGCAATATGTATGATTTAAGTCCTTTAAGCACAAGGAAATGACCAAGACAAGATTACATTAAAAATTATAAAAAATAACCTATTAAAATTATAGTTTGATCTTCAACGTGAGCCTTTTTTCCTTTGATCTTCATAAGCTCTATTTTATGCTCAAAGGCTCCAAAATACATCTTCTAAACACCTTTTCAACACACTTATCTTTCTAAAACATCAAACACAATAAATATATATTAATACTAAGATTGTTTTGTCATCATCAAAAGTAGGCAGAACCTTCTTCTTGTATAAAACCATTTAAGAAAGACCTTTTAACATCTATTTGAAAAAACTTGAAACCCTTATAGGAAACAAATTCAAGTAAATACCTAATTGCTTATAACTTGGCTACTATTGCAAACGTTTCATCATAGTCTATACTTTCTTTTTTATTATGCCTTTTAACTACTAACCTAGCTTTATTTCTTACTATATTTCATTGTTCATCTAAATTATTCTTAAAAACTTATTTTATACCTATTATTTGGTAATCTCTTGGTCTAATTACTAAAATCTACACTTTATTTTTTTTAAATTTATTTAATTTTTCATTCATAGATAATCCTAATATTCATCACTAAGTGTTTCTTATACACTCTTAAACTCAATTTAGGAAATGAATGCAAGATGAAACAAATTCCTAGAATAAGAACATGTTGTTACTCCTTATTATAATATCACCTAGTATTTGTTCCGATAGATAATCTTTTTGTATTTCCAATCCTTAAAAAATTCCTCATCCTTCCTTTTCCTACTTTGTTTAACAATTTGCTCTTATGAGATACCTTGTCTATACTCCTTTTCCTCTTCAATTGTTAACTTTTCCAAGTCTTTGGACAAACCTACATCATTATCTTTAATAGGGTTAGTTTTATCAAATTCTACATGCATAGATTCTTCAAAGACAAGATTTCTTTTGTTGAAAACTCTATAAGCTTTACTAGTGAAAGAATATCCAATAAAGTACCTTTATTCATTCTAGAGTCATTTTTGCCTAAGTTATCCTTAGTGTTAAAATATAAAAATACAACCAAAAACCTTAAAATAGCATAAGCTTTTTACCATTCTAATGTTCATAAGAGGTCTTATCCATTTTAGGAATAATGTACACCCTATTTATTATATGAAAAGCAGGTGTAACAACTTTGACCCAAAAGAACTTAGGTAAAGCATATTCATTTATCATGATTCTAGCCATTTTTTATAAAGTCCTAATCTTTGCTTCTACTACACCATTTGTTAGGAGGTCCTAGGTGTAGAAAAATTATGAGAAATATCATATCATCACAAAACCTTCTAAACAAATCATTTTCATATTCTTTTCTATGGTCATTTCTAGTCAAGGAAATTGTTAAACCTTTTTTTTTTTTTTTGCATTTTCTTGGCAAATTTGATAAAAGAGCTAAAGCATTTATCTTTACTACTTAAGAATAAAGCCCATGTAACTCTATCAAAATCATTTATGATTGCAAATGCATAAAACATACCTCCTAAGCTAGCAACTCTAGTAGGTCCAAACAAATCCATATGAAGTAGTTCTGAGGGTCTAAAAGTAATTACCAATTTTTTGTTTTTAAAAGATCTTCTTCTTCTTTTTTGCAATTTGATAAGCTCCACAAACTCTATCTTTCTCAATTTTCACAACTTGCTTGAAATTGAGATTTTACATCAGTTTTATACTCATCTATCTAAGTTTTTTTATGATAAACCCACACATCTTCACTCATAAAATCTAAGCACTTCATATCAAAGTTAGAAAAATCATCTTTATCAATACTGTAAATATTTTGTTTCCTTTTTTTCAAGAATGAAATACTATTTTAAATTAATCTTAAAACCACACAGTATTTCCTTCGAACCTTAATTTTTAATTCTTATCATATAACTGACTAACTCTAAGTAAATTATGTTTTAAACCATCAACTAGAAGAAGATTATCATAGTATGGTTTGTCTTACCAACCATCCTAATTCCAATTACCGTACATTTGGTATTGTCTCTAAAAGTGACAAACCCACCATCTTTGGTTTTAAGATGAATTAAGAGGGGTCATTGGTTATGCGTCTTAAGTATCTACTATCTATGTGCCACGTGTTCTTCTTCTTGATGACCTTCTTTTTTTACATAAAGCACATATGCACCACTTCATCTTCATTTTTTAACTAAATTTATCATCCCATATAATACTTTTAAGGCCTTCTTCTTTTTTCCTTCCTTTTTCTCCTTTTATTCTTTTCTGTAATAAGCGAGCATTGTGATCTTATGTGTCCAATTTCCTTACATTCAAAATAAATAATGTTATTTAGTTTATTTTTAGGAGTGGACTTACCTTCTTTTGTGTCCCTTCTCCTCGTGGATATCTTCTTCTTTAGGAACTTTTTGAAACTCTTTATGAGTAGGGTTATGTCCTCATCATCACTTTTACTCGTGGATGCTTCATCACCACTATCCTCATCCATTAAAGCCTTGAACAATATATTCTTTTTCTTTTGAGTAATCTCCTTTTCTTGTGTCTCCTTGAAACTCATTTCATAAATCAAGAGGGATCCTATTAATTATTTGAGGGGGAGGACGTTTAAGTCCCATGCTTTTGGATAGTCATCACTTTAGCTTTCCACATCTTTAGTAAGGACCTCAATATCTTTCTCACTAATTCCTCATTAGTATAGTTCTTACCTATATCTTTAAGAGCATTTAAAATTTTAATAAATCTAACATGCACGGAGGATGTACTTTTGTCATACATTTTACAAAAGAGTTCATATTGATGATTTAACATGCTAATCTTACTCTTTGGTCTATTCCTTCATGGGTCACTTCTAAGGTGTTCAAAATTTCATGAGTGGTTTCACAAATAGACGCTATATTAAACTCATTTCTTCCTAAGTCATATATTAGGATATATGCAGTCTTACTGTTTACGACTATTAGCCTTTTATTATTACTATCCCACTCTTCTTTAGTTTGAGTGCTACTTTATCTCCTATAGTGTTAGTAGATATTTAGGTTCCATTAGAAACTATCTCTCATAGGTATAAGTTTTTTGGTCATTAGGAAAAAACTCATTGTAATTTTCTGATATAGGTGGTCATTACCATCAAACAAGGGTATGCTACTAATGTTTTGACCCTCAAAGCTAATGGATGGGACTAGTGTGTTTATATGTTCCATTTTATAATCTTTACTCACTATTTCAGAGAAATAATATTATGTGAGAATTAGGCTCTAATATCACATGTTAGTGCCTAAATGACACCTAAGATGGGGGGAGAATTAGGTTACTTAAAATTTCTAAGTCTTTTACTTAATTAAAATTACCCTTTTAGTATAAGTGTGAAAATATAAACAATTAAACAAACAACAAAAAATAATATGGATTGAAAATAAAATAGACTTAAGAAATAAAACAGATTAGGAAAGAAGGGTGCAAACTAATTTATAGTGGCTTGATGTACAATCCATGCATACATCCACTCTCCAACTCCTCATCGGAAATTTCACTATCAAAGGAACCACTTTATCCTTTGTAATGGCCTTTAAGGCAACTATTACAAAGTGTTCCTACAATTATCAATGCTCTAAAGATACACTTCAAAAACTCTTTGTTGACTCACAAAGTATTCCTACAATTACCAATGCTTTAAAAATACACTTCAAAACTCTTTGTTGACTCACAAAGTATTCCTACAATTACCAATGCTTTAAAAATACACTTCAAAAACTCTTTGTTGACTCAAAGTGTTTAACGTGGCCTCGTAACATACTTAAGATGAATACACCTAAAAATAGCACCAAATTTCATAAATAAATACTCAAGATGCCTCAAATCACTTGTTATTCTATTTTACTATAATTAGATGTATAACACACCATAGTTTACCTATTTATAGTTGAAAATTGGCTTACTAGCCCTCTATAGTTGATGAGGATCACTAAAAATTATTTAACATAAATATTACTATTAAACCTAGCCATTAGTATCTGATTTGCCAAACCATTGGTCAACCAATGCTTCCTACTGACTAGTCCACGATAGAAACATATATTGGACGACTAGTTAAACCTATGGTTGACCAATCTCATACTAGATTGGTTTTTAACTTAACACACTTAAACACTTCTAGATCATCCCAAAATTAATCCTATATTTTTTTTCAAATACTTATTTAACACACAAACACACCAATTCGAACTGAGGACAGGTTTTTAGAGTTGGTTCACCATCGCGGGATCGCGATCCTTTGTCCTGACCATTGTAGCATTCCTTACACAATTCCTCTTAATTATACAACCTATAAGCATACTCACTAATCATGAGTATAAAATTCATAACTTAGACCCTTTAAACATAATGAATTACAATGAATAACCTATTAAAATTCTAGTTTGATCTTTGACTTGGGCCTTTCTCCTTTTATCCTCGTAAGTTTCATTTTATGCTCCAAGGTTCCAAAGTGCATCTTCTTAACATCTTTTTTAGCACACCTATCTTTCTAAAACATCAAACATAATAAAAATACATTAGTAACAAGATTATTTTTTCATCTTCAAAGTAAGTGGAACCTCCTTTGGTTCAAAAAACATTTGTACAATTTCGTTGTTAATAGCAATGAGTCTCTTATCTTTTTTACTCCATTTATTTACATCCTTTGTTCTGTTTTTGTTAGGATGTAAGGACCATTTTCTAATATATCCCAAAGATTAACTCCTATAAACAAAAGGAAGTTATTAGTCCTAAATTCCATCTAAAAAGGGTGAAATAAATTCTCTAAAATTTTCAAAGTTAATTATACTTAATTACACAATCTCTATAAATAAATATCTAGAATCATAATAAAAAATATAGAAAATAGACAATAATGTAAATACTAAAAAATAAAATAGTAGGGTAAAAAGGCGTAAACCAAATTTATAGCAGTTTAGTGTCTAATTCCGCACCTATGTTTACTCCCGAACACTTTGTTGAGTATTTTACTATTAACAAATGTCTATTATACAACTTTTGGTCATTTTTTAAATTCTTTATGGTAACTTTCACAAATTCTCAATTTCGTAACTCATAACCCCTCAAAATACACTTTCAAAGCTATCTCACTTGACTCACAATGTGTTTAAAGATGACTTACAAAACTCTTGAATGAGTACATTTAAATATAGTTAAAACTCAAACTTAAACTCAACCAAAATTTATTAATGACTATTCAAAATGTTTTAATTCACACCTATATGTATTTCTCTACTTTTGGATGCCTTACACGCTACCTAATGCACCTATTTATAAAAAAACAAATCCACCATTTATTGTTTGTGACCTTTTTATAATGTTAACATTGATTAAATTTATTTTACAGTATGTTTTGTTTGTTGGAATGGGATTCTTGCCATTATCAATCAAAATCGATTAATGTATACCACTGCTCTACTAATCTATGCTAAGATAACACATTAGTTGACCAATGATTCCTACTAGTCGACTAGTCCATGGTAAAAACACATATTGGTCAATTAGTTAAGCCTATGATTGACTAGTCTCATACTAGGTTGGTTTTTAACATAACACACTTAAACACTTCCATATCATCCCAAAACTAATCCTAACTTTTTTTTCAAATATTTATTTAACACACATCAAAATACTTTTCCAAAAATCTTTTTATGTATCAAGATATTCATTTAAAACCATTCCTCATATAATTCCTCTTTATTATGCAACCTATATGCATAAACAGTAATCATGAATATAAAATTCATAACTTGGACCCTTTAAGCATAATGAATTACAATGAATAGCCTATTAAAATTCTAACTTGATTTTCAACTTGAGTCTTTCTCCTTTAATCTTTATAAGTTTCCTTTTATGCTCCAAAGTTCCAAAGTGTATCTTCTTAACACCTTTATCAACATGCCTATCTTTCCAATACATCAAATATAATAAAAATATATTAGTAATAAGATTTTTTTTCATCTTCAAAAGTAAGTGCAATCTCCTTTGGTTCAATTAAAAAAATTGTACTTCTTCATTTTTAAGAGCAATAAGTCTCTTGTCTTTTTCACTCCTTTTATTTACTTCCTTTATGACTTTAGTCTCTACGTTATCTAAAGCTACTGTATTTATTACGATGTAAAGGTCATTTTCTATAATATCCTAGAGATCAAATCCTATAAACAAAAGGAAGTTATTGGTCCTAAATGCCATATGAAAAGAGGGGGTCGAAATAAGTTCTCTAAAATTTTCAAAGTGAATTATACCTAGTTACACAATTTCTATAAATAAATATGTAAAAGCATAAAAAAACAATTTAATAATCAATATAAACAGTATGAAATAATGTAAAACCTTAAAAAAATAGTAAGGTAATAAGGATAAACCAAATGTATAGTAGTTCAGCGTCTAATTCCCCATCTATGTCTACTCCCCAACACTTTGTTGGGTATTTTACTATCAACAAATGTCAATTGTACTAAATTTTGGTCATTTTTTTTAGGCTTTAAGACAACATTCACAACTTCTCAATTTCACAACTCATAACCCCTCAAAATACACTTTAAAAGCTATCTCACTTGACTACAAAGTGTTTAAAGAGGTTGTTAAAGGTCAAATTGATATAGTTTTAATGGTTTATTTCTTGAATTATGATCCCTAATTCAGTGTTTAATTGTTAAATTTATGTGTTATTATGTTTAATTTGCATAATGGAGTTAATGATGAATATTGGAGTAAAAACATGAAAGAATCCTCTTTGTAACAGGAGGCTGTTTAAGGGTTCTGCACTCGACCATTAACGGCACCCTAACATGGTGCCGTTGATTGAAGAACAAGGGATCGTTTAAGGGTTCTGCACTCGACCATTAATGGTGTAAGTCCTATGGCACCCAAGAGGGGGGGTGAATTGGGTGTTAAAAACGTTTTTACAAACTTAAAACTATCAACTTAATTCAATTGGAAAACTAAATGCAATCACTAAACCAATATTCAACCTAAT
>JAOXYD010107060.1:0-11571 GCA_028565735.1 Pinacopodium congolense
TAAGTTATTGGAAAAATTAGTAAACAACACAAATCAATCAATGAATGACCAAAATTTAATTATTTGTGAGAGTTAGAGATTTGAGACCTCAAATCCAGAAATTAACTTCTTGAAATTAAATCCCACTGGCTAGATTTAAAGTATAACCAAACTTTAAACTATGTTTAATGGAGAAAAAGGTATAAGTCTTAGCCATAGTTTTGTCTTGAATTCGTGAAGGAACTATAATTCCATCTTTGAATTATTTTAAGCTCATTTAATTCATTAATCCCTTAATCCTGAGCTGGATTCCATAAGTTAATAATTTTCAATAATTTATAAATCATTTTGTAATTCAAAATTGTAAGGTTTAAAGTAAAATTAGGATAGTTTAGTATTTTTTTATCTTTTTAAACAATTAATTTGGAATTCCCTTGATAATTGTAATCTAATTAATCTGGTATTTAACTAAATAACAATATTTTTCCTTATGGAATCTTAAAATTATTCCACTTTATTACTTGTTCGATAAGTGCATTTGCCTTTCATCATGTTAGTTTTTACTTAGTATCATTTTGGTTTTCAAAGTAAAATCGATTTAAAAGTACTCTCATTTTTAATCAATTTAACTAATGAACAACAAGCCTTTAACCTTTTTTTTTTCCTTGAAATCACCCTATGTTAAAAACCCATAAACCCCATTAGCTTACCCACTCATAACTTTAGTTGAGTGCTAACTAATGCATTAGTTTGGGATTTTTGGTTACATTTTTTTTTAGATGAGTTTAGTGATACTTCTACTCTTAGAGCACATTGCATTTAGTTGCTATTTTGTTCATTATTTCTTCATTATTATAAAAAAGAATAAAATTTAAAAAATAAAAAAGGAAGAAAAAGAGAAAAAATCAAAGAAAAAGGAAAAAGGAAGAACATTTTAGTAGCCTCAATAAGTGAGGAGTAGTAGTATTTACATTTGTATATCTCAGAAATATATTTTGTTATCCCTTTGTATATTTAGTACTTTATGAATGCTTGTGATGAATCCCTAAACCTTTTTGACCCACTTTAACCCTAACCCCATTATAACCTAAAACAAAGCCCTTTCAATCTATTTTTAGCATGTAATCATTGTGGAGAAGAATTAGTGTATTATTAAGCCTATGATAGTGTGGTTTCCTATAGGAAATTTAAGCGAAACACTAACCTTTATACACTTAAGAGAAATGAGTGAAATTGTAAGGAAGATTCATTTTATGTTTATACTTGCCTTTGATCGATGGTTTCATAAGTTAAGTTTACTTATGTGCACTAATGAAAAGTAGTCATGGTATGTGTAGCAACTTGAAACTTGAGTTGACCAAAGTTTGAGGGATGTCATACTTTGATCTTTGTGAAAATAAAGTAATAAAATTAATTAGTTATATTTAATTTTTACTTGAAGACAAGTAAAGATTTAGGTGTGGGGAAGTTTGATAAGTGTGTTTTAGGTTATATTTTTAGGTTGTTCTTATGTGTTTTAAGTGTTGTCTGTGTGTTTCAACCTTAGTTTATTTGATCTTTTGCATATTTTCATTATCTTTTAGGTGTTTAATTATTTCTTGGTATTGTTTAGTGTTTAAGGGTAAATTTTGAGTTTATTTAAGGGATGGATTGATGCACTTTGGTGATTGGATATAAAAGTAGCAGAAATTCAACATTGGATATGGTTTAGGTGACTTGGAAGATGCATTATATTAGCTTATAAAGCTCCAAATGTGATGATATTTTAAAGAGTGCTAGAGCAACATTTGAGGAGCTTACATATCAAATTTCAAGTCAATCGGAGTTTTATAGGAGTTATAGCTAAAAGAATGAAGGGTGTAGAAAGTTGGAAAAGTTGTCCGTTCTGGAGAAATATTCCCATAATCTTGGGAATTGGGAATTATGAGCAAAAGAACGATACAGAGTTTACTTATTTGAGGGTTTTTGAGTTGTTTGGACATATAAAGGACACGGAATCCTAGAAGCCGCCAATCAGAGGATATAAACATTCCCTTTTTTTTAGCTAAAATCATGTTTTGAAGCTAGAGAGAGGTTGAGAATCAAGATCATCACTTCATTTTTGGTAAGAAATACATCAATATCTAGATTTTTTAGATTTGAGGCAAAGAAGAGGAGAAGCTTACTTCATCTAGTTTTTATTTATTTTTCTCTTCTAGCATCTTTATTATGAATTTTGTGGTTGGGGATGTTGTTGGCATTATGAGTAGCTAAGTTTATTGTAGATATTACTTTTGAACTACTTATTGAACTTTTATCTTGTTGAATTGAATGAATAATGCTTTTGATGAACGTTGAGCTTATACCTTGTAATATATTAAGAAACTGAGTTGGGTAATTTGTGTAGGACTGTACAATGAGAGTTACCACCCTATATACTTGCATTCATTAAGTTAATTGATTGGTTAGAGAGAGATCTTGGCTAATTAGTTGATTACCCATAGGATGACTTAGCAACTAGTTAAATTAGTGGGCTAATTTTGTAAATTGAAAGATTGCTTAATCAATTCTGCTTAATTTAGCTAGGGACATTTAATTATACTTTGAAAGAGGGTAATTGAAATATCGACAAAACTACAAATCCCTCCCCTTAAACACCCTCTTTATAGCCCCTTGCTTACAAAAAAAAAAAAAAAAAAAAAAAGGCCCCGCTAATATTTTTTACCTCCCTCCCTCCCTTTACATGGGAACTTCTCTTCTATGTGAGAGGAGGGTGCTTAGGAGCTCCCCATGCAAGGCTCTCAAATAGTGTTCTTGAAATATTAAGACATTTTAGGTGATGCATAATTCAATTAAAGGTAGGCCGGAGACAAGTTAGGGACAAAGTGATCTCTAATCCTAAATTTTGAAATTCAAAGTTTTTACTTTTTTTTCTATCATTTGTTCATTATTAATTATTTGATTTAGTTTATTTTTCAGTCTTTTTATTAATTGAAATTGGGTCTTGAATAAATTATAATCTAAATTAAGTGGTGCCTAAGTTACAATTCTTATAAGATTAATATCTGTTTTTTATTATAAATTACACTCTATGCTTGCGGTTTTAAACGTAAAATTAATTAGATAGATTTACAAATCATCAATAAATTGTTGACTAAATAAAATTTAATTTTTCTTAATAAGAAAAACGATCAAAAAAATCACCGAGGGAAAGCTAAACAGCCGAAGGTACCAGAACTGGACTTTCCGTCGAACTTAACTTGATTGTTTAGGCATGGGACAATTTTTCTTTTTTTAAAAGACTATAGTATTGGATTCGCAGCAGTACTGGCCATATTTCTCATTTTTTTCACGTTTGTCATGTTGAGAGGCATAGTAAATGTTGAAA
The DNA here is from genome assembly GCA_028565735.1 of Pinacopodium congolense. Lineage (NCBI taxonomy): Eukaryota > Viridiplantae > Streptophyta > Magnoliopsida > Malpighiales > Erythroxylaceae > Pinacopodium > Pinacopodium congolense. The sequence goes on from JAOXYD010107060.1 coordinate 3,347, forward strand.
GTCAGGCCACCGCCCACCAATAGGCTGTGCAAATAGGATGTGCGTTTAACGATGAATAAGCGAAAACAGAACTTTTAGCAGACATCCCTGGTCAAGTGAACTCAAACAAGAGAATTATTGCCACATAAAACATGCGCTTCTTAAATTAATTTAAACTATATGACTATCTAAGTAGTTAATTCGATTGCATGGAGGTGGCTTTGGGGACTCTTAACATTAGGGATTGGTTATTCTCCTAAAACTGAAAAGGTAAATTGATCATTTTTCATAATAAAAAATTAGTAAAGCACATATGAAAATTGGCCCTACCTGTGATAGGACATCATAATAAACCGTTTAATACTGACTGAGGGTACACTTATTGTCGGTGTGTATTTAATTTAAGCATGTGATTTAAACCAACAATTATTTCTGGGTTCAGACACTTCTGTGGTCAAGGAACCTTTTTATATACGAATATCTGAGATATCCACTTGGAAGCTTTTTACATATGAATATCTGGAATATCTACTTGGCTTTCACTTCTTCAATAACCTAAACACGCTGCTGTTTCTCTCTATCCACTGTCTGCTTAAGCCAAATGTTGACAAGGTTCAAACTATATTTGAGAATGTTGGTACTCGGTTATCTCAACAATGGATCTAAATCCACTTGCTGTCATGCAAGCTCCAAGAATGGGTCCTTGCTTGTTGGTTTACAAAGCCTCGTACAACTCTCGTCATCACCGTTATCAGAAGGAAAGCAATGTAATCCTGTCCTAAAATCGTCTTTAAGAACTTCAACGACGACCCTTTTGCCTCCGAGAAACAAGTTCGAATCTGGCTACCTCAAAACATGTTCTTTATGCAATATGAAGTTGAGCTTGGACAAAGACATCTACATGTACAGGTATTATTTTGTTCAGTTACTGTTCAATGAGATTCTTGAAGCCAGGTAAACTTTGGATTTTTTTTTAGGTAGGTTTTCAGATTTATTCTCTTTTATAAATGCAGAGGTGATCAAGGATTTTGCAGCCTAGAGTGTCGAAACCGGCAAATATTTCTGGACGAAATGAAAGAAGCAGAATCGTCCACCGCCCATATGCTTATAAATTCTTATAATCACTGTAAAAGCTCTGCTGATAAGTGTGAGATCCGTCTGCTCAGAGAAGAGCGTCGCCGTCGACAAGGGCCACAACCCGATCAAAGACACAGCCCATTACTGTCCTAGTCGGATACAATTAGTATATCAAGTTTTTTTTTTCTTCTCTTTTTGATATGCTGAAATGGAGAAACTGCAAGACCAAAGAGAGTTGAAGGGACGTGAAATTAATTAAATATTCTGCAGAATACGATATGGGGCATAGTTCAGCTTTGTCTGGTAGCCCATCACCATCCTCTCTTTTGTTTTGCATGTATGCGCCAAAACAGTCCTTATCAGGTGGCAATATCACCTCAGTGGGTCTTTTGATTTTTATTTTCTTGTAACAGCTGCCTCCAAATCAGGATCACGTCAATCTATCCTAATAAGAAAATGTTTTGCTGTGCTCAGCGCGAACAAGTCATAAAAGCCATTTCTTCATAATAATCATGTGTATAAATACAATTGATATCCGTTTATAAAGTCGAAAATTTGGTCCTTTTGTCATCTTCAGTTGATTAAATATTATCTAATTTAATTCAATTTTGGAGCTAATTAATTATTGTTTAGTTACATAGACAATATTGAGTTTTTTGGTTTTGATGGACCAACATTTGATCTTGATTGTACGCAAGCCTAAGGAAAGAAAAACTTCGACGCATTAAGCCGTATATGTGTTTGTCTAGTTTTACAGCAGTATCTCTTTAAGATTGAGTCGTTAATATGCTCAATCTATAGAAGAATAATCCAACCAAGTTATAATTGTCGGGAAATTATTACATGACCGAATCACATGCAGTGAAAGCAGAATAGTTTTTTTTTTAATTTTTTAAAAGTTAATATCATTTTAAATTATAATAAAATTAAATTAAGATCATAATAAAATATAAATATAAATTTTTATTATATTGTAAAAGTTTGTTCTTTGTCTTTGACTTCTCAAATTCTGGTAGAATAATCATTTTAACTACATATGTATATGACTGTTAGTATCTATATATCAACTTTCAGATAAACTCAATATTTGAGAGAAAGAAAATTAGAAGTGCTACCTTTTTTATATTTTTCCCTTTATATAAAAAAATAAGAATTTTGTTAATACTAAAATTAAATATAATTACAATTAAAATATCACTTTAATTATAATAATTATTTAATCTTAATAAAACTAAATATTATATATTTGACCATTGAAGTCTCTAAAACTTCACAATTGAGTCTAAGTTAATTAATTTTGCTCTCTTCGATTGATTTTTATATGTGATTCATTAGGTTCAAAATATGTTGACAATAAATATAAATTATAATTATAATTAAATAAATTAAAACTCTTTTTAATTTATTTCTTTAATTCTCTAATTAAATAATTTATAATTATATATCAAGATAGACGTCTAATAACACATTATGACCATCTAAATATTAGAACTGTCAAAATGGTTTTGACTTAACCTGTTCGTACATGATTTTTTTTGTAAAATTTAATCCTTTCATTATAAAATATTCTAACTTGACATAGAGTTTGAAATTAATGTCTGCTATGTTTAAGTCCAATTACATTAGTACTCTACTATTAATAACAGATTTTATTAATAATATTTGAAAACTATTTTTTAAAGTGTCATTCCACTTTAGTCAAGGATTTCTTAAATCAAATATTAATCGAGAACAATGAAACATTCTTTCTAATTAATTTAGGGCGACAAATTATATATTGATCACTCAATTACCTCCATATAGTGTATGTTATATTTAATGATTACTGAGTGAACTATTTATGATTAGAATATGTCATAAATAATATTAAAACATAGCAATCCTTATACAAGATAATTATGGTAATATCAAGTCTAAGGATCATTTATACAATCATTACAATGAATATTTCTATAGATACACAAGTAATGTTTTGGCTTTTATCAAACACACAAGTAAGGTTCTTCTCCTTGCCACTAATAATGGAAGATGTTTCTCTCTTTGACTTTTGTAGTGTTCATGTCCAATTCAAAATTTCAACCTTTTATAATTGTTCAATCTCTTCACATCAATCTTCTCTTATATATGAAGAATTTTGCAATCGTTATTGATAAGTTATTATTTGACATGGATGAATATGTAAAACAAACATACAATTTGGATTAATGGGTTTTTAGAGGTAACATAATGACTTATATGCAATTTTTTCCTTAGGAATTGAAACAGAATCAATGGAGTCAATTTGATGGTGTAATATATTCTTAATGAATATACATTGTTTTTATGGCTTTGACTTATTCCTAGTAATGGACTGTAACATTCATGTTAGGTTAGAAGTTTAAGTTTAAAAGTTGCATTCTACTTATTAGTTAAATGTATATAACACTTCCAAAAGGAAAAAATCTGCTAATTGTGTCAAACATAAATGAAGTACAAGTTAACATAGTGCCCTTCTTTGTAGCTTCCTCACACAAACTATAGAATTCTTCCTCACAACCATTGCTTCTTAACTAGTAAGAGGATTGTGACTCTATAAGGGATCATTTCAAGTTCAGGTTTGTTTTCATTTTTGTTAAGATATTTTGTTTTCATTTTTGCTCAGATATCTTCACTTGTTGTGAGATATAAGAATAGATTTGATTGCACCAATGTTTATTTAGCTATTAACATTTGAGATTGCACAAATGTCCCTATACTCTTACTACATATAGAGATGATGTTTATTAGTCATATGGTAACATTTGATGGTGCCACCACAACTAGCCTCTTACATGATCTTGTTTTTATTATAGTTTTGTTATGCTATGCTATAACCATTACTTAGATAAACACTTGGTACTTAACAGTTTAAATAAAGAATGGGTACATTATAGCCATAATTAATCAAGAATATTAGCATGGAAATTCCAAGACAGACTAAATATTTTATTATAAATAAGTAGTTTTTATGCTTGATCTGGTTGATGCATAATATGAAGAAATATTCTATTTAAAATTATAATTATTTACTTCTAGTTGTCACCATTGAAAATAAACCAAGAAATATGATGTTTATATGAGCATTGCAGGCATGCACATCTTGATGATCCTAGAAGAATTGAATGGGAAGGGCTTCCTTTAACGACTAAAGCTATTGTTGCTGGTAATTGCTTTTGGCTATTACCACTTACTTGTATAGGTATCTATTTGACAAAGGATTAGAGTCCTTGAGTAATCCTACCACAAGAAGAATTTATGATTCTTTGTGATTTTGTCAAGTCTATGCTGCATAGAAGTTTCTATTTAACAATGCACTATGAATTGTGATGTGACATGGGATTCTAATAGTGATTTGATGCCTATGTATTGGAATTTTTCTTAATTCTTCTTTTTTCTTGTATTCTAAGTATTAAACCCTTAAGTCCTATACAATCCCTTCCACATTTAATTTTGATGTCATTTTGTTAAGTCTAATTTCACTATATACCTGTAGCTAGTGTCATCATAATGGTAGATATGCCTCTAAATAGTTTCTCATCAACTATTCCTACTCAAAGATCTATATGCTACAGGGGGTTGAGACGAGGTGTAGTTGTAGTCTGGTCAACAAACGTGGCTTGGATACAGAGGGCCATAGGTTCGAATCCTGCCAACCTTCTAAGGCTTAAAGCGAAAAGGTTCATCTAAGAATTTGTTACTATGAGTAACATCTTTGCTTTTAGTTCAAGGATCTTGCAAAGTCAAAAAATGTTTATTTTATAGCCTTTGACTTTTCCTTTTACTTTAATGAAGCCTTTTTTCTCTGTTCACTTCATCATATTATACATTATCTTTTCCTTTTTAAAAATTTTTTGGATTTTAGGAAGTTTGGTTAATTATTAAATTTCTACTTTCTATAATTAGTTTCGCTTGCTATGATTGTGCAAAGTGTAAATTGTAAAGCAACTTGTTTTACTTTTATAGATGTTAACGGAGCCCAAATTTGCTTAAACCGTAAATATGAATGCAAGTGAAATTGTTGGCATTAAGCCTTACATGTGAGAGTTCACTTTTGATTTAGAGTCTAAAATTGGATTTTTTAAGCATTTGCATAAACAATGAGTCTTAAAAAATTTGATTGATTTAATACGTAAATATACAAAATTTCCTAGAGAAACAACTTTTGATAAAAATTAAGATAATTTTTGTTCTACTCTTTGTGTTCATACAAGTGCATGCGTACATATAAATACATATGTACACATGGAATGGAACCCTAGATTAAAAAAACTATATGATTTTTGCACTTCCTCATTGATTGCAATTTCTTTTATATTTCAAATTGTTGGTGTATGTTACTTCAAAGCTGAAATCCATGATGTTTTTTCTTAACTAGCCACCAATATCTATTCATTCTTGCTATATGTAGAATATACCACCATTGGATACACAATTCAATACTATATTGCATGATAAAATATTACACCATAATATATAACATACAAAAATTTTTAATGAATCATACCACGATCATCTATAATCCATAACATTATTATTTTTAGGATGTATATACATTTGATATATAACTAAATACAGCAACTTACAAAAATATACCACATCTTAGCATATAATTTATTAGCATTTTATATAAACCATACTGTTGGGTTCATTATGGCACTAAGAGGGGGTGAATTAGAGTTTAGAGCTTCTTATATGAATCTAGTAAATTTACACAAATTCTTGATAGAATAATGACCAGAACACTTTCAAATAATAAACCTCAATAAACTTTTTGTAAGACCCAAAGAAAAAAAACTCATATATGGTCACTTTTTCTATGATAAAAGACTATACCTATACAACAAGATACTATCTATTTATACTTTGACTCTTTTTTCACCTATCTGTTGTAAAACGGTGCTATTAACGTTGTCTAACAGACAAAAAGGAACTTTCCAATAGTTAATGGTTTTTGTATGTTGTACAATCTCAAAAAATATTTGTTTATCCGCAACATTCTCTATATTTAATTGACCAACTGACCCAAATCATTTGATTGACTGACCTAACTCATTTGATTGACCAACTTAAAAACAAAACCCAAATGAGACATGCATTAATAATTCTTTTCCTAATGTCATATTAATAAACTTATACTTTACAGAAATCAAGAGGAACAAAGATCAAACAAACAAGTCTCTTGATTATGTACCTATATGCATATTCTAAGAATGTATGCATGAATGTTCAATTTATCGGCCTCTTAATAAAACACCAAAATAAAACTAAGTAAGAATTACATTTAAACATATCTAAACTTATTTCTTCAATTTTGAATCTTCATATCTTCATGCGATTCTTCATTTCTAACTTTTAAGATTATTCGATTGATTGCCTTGAGCTTTATCCAACCTATTTTTCAAACATACTCAAAACACAAATATTAATAATATAGTTTATTTTGTCATTACCAAAATAAGGTGGAATTATCCTTAGTTCAATAATATCCCCTTTTTGGTGATGACAAAATTAAGTAATAAAACAGGATAAAGCATAAGGCAATAAATCATAATAAAGCATAAGGCTCCCCTTAAATATTGCAAAATTAATGGACAACTAACAATTATTATCATTTTTTCAATCATATGATTCAACATCAAGATCATTATATCAAATAGTTAACTTAACATTATCATATCAAATAGCTAACTCAACATCAAGTTTCTCATATCAAATATTTAACTTCCCTTTAATCATATCACATATTTAACTCCCCCTTAATATGTTACAAATAATCTCATCATAAGTGGTATAAATAATCTCATCATATCATATGTCACACTCTTCTCCCCCTTTTTGGAATCACCAAAAGGGTTTTCATATATTCATACATGCAAAACTTCAATCAATATGTAAAATAAAAGGAGGAAAATAAATTTTAAAGTAAACGCCAAAATCCTTTATGAGAAGGATTCAATGTCATGGATAGTCAAATGTCATAAACAGTCAATGTCATACATAGTCAAAGTCATACAGAAAAGAAACAAATACATCAAAAGACACATCCTCTAATAATCTGAGGGAGGTTGAGGAGGAAGTTGAGAGAGAATCTCTTAGAACAAGGAGTTGTGCTCTCGAAGTAAGATGGTGTGCTCATCGAGACAACTCGTCATGTGGTCCACCTCATATTGAAGTGAAGTGATGACAACCTTAACATCATAAGAAGTAGCAAGAGATGCTGAAGAGACTGGTGCAGTAGTAGTGACATCATCATCAAGGGGCTTAGATGTAGACTGAGTTGTCGTAGGCGGAATAGGAGTAGCCACATCAATATCAGCAAGGAAACTGAACACTGTCATTGATGAGATTGAGTCATGTGACCACCAATAGTTTGAAAGAGCATGCACTTTAGAGAGTTATGATCGAAGAAGGAATATGATTCAAAATCATCTTCCATGGGGGGAATGTGAAGGTAATGGAAGATGAGACAAAGAAATGAAGGATAGGTAATGTGTTGTCCTTGTTTCTTTCCTAGAAAAAAATTGATCATATTGTGCAAGATGAAATCACCCAAATGGATGTTCTCACCAAGCATCAAGGTAGATAGAAACCACAATTCATCAAACCCTAGGCCATTGTAATGACCACTAGTGGAAAGAAAATTGTATTTGATAAACAGATGATGGAATTTGGGAATGGCACTTAATGTATGTACATCCTTTGGTTTTTCAGTAATACCCTCCTCACTAAGTAACTCAAAGATAGACTGAACTCTCTTGGTTAATAAGTGGGTGGCATCAAACTTTGACATACAGTCATAGTGTTAGGTAGAAGGAATAGGAATGCCAAGTATGTTGTTTATGGTGTCTTTAGATGAACGGATAGGGACATTCTTTACTTTAGATAAGATGATATACTCATCATTCTCCTTTCCAGCTTTTATATTACAATAGAAAAGTTTTACATCTATGAGACAAGTTTCAAATGAAAATTTAAGGATAGGCTCCCACCCTTGATCAATAAACATCTTAACAAGGCCATTTTCTTTGAAGGTGTCTAAGTGGGTAGGTGATATAAAGCAATTTTCAGAGTGTTTTGTATAGGCATGGTCTTGGTATTCTTCAGAGCTAGTATCTAAGTAACAGTAGATGGAGATATCCTACCCCTGGAGG
>JAOXYD010107071.1:0-11570 GCA_028565735.1 Pinacopodium congolense
CGTGGCAACGTCCAGGAAATTTCTCCATCCATTTAAAATTACTTCTCTAAAAAGTTTTCTTCTATAAATTAATTTTTCGTATTACATTATTTAATATTTTATGTGATTCGAGTTAACCAAATTTTATGTTTCTACAACAGTAGGGTCCTGTAAGCACTGGACATCTTCTTTTACTTCTTTTGTACTAATATGTTGACTTGACTATAAATGGTTATTATAAGAAAATTTTTTAATGTTTTAAAATTTTTCTTCTGTAAGAACACCGACTCTTTACTTTCCCCGTTAAAACTAGCGCTGCAACTCTCCATTTTCTCAATTAATAACCCCTTTTTTATCTTCTGCAAATCTTGATTTGGGGTGGACAAATCTCTATCTCATCGGTAACGAGAACACCTACCTTTTATCTCTTGGGCTCAACACCTCTATATGCTTCCCTCCGACACGTCTCCGATTAAATAAACCAAGACGAAGGCTATGGAATCTAGCGCCCGCCCTTGTCGTCTCCCTTCTTGTATGTGACACCAGCTCTAGTTTTTGTTGACGCCTCCCCCTAATTTTTGAATTGTCTGTTCCACCTAGGGTCTCTCGTTTGTGGTCGCTCGTCTATGGGTTGCGTCTTGCTTGTGGTTCGCATCTCACCCTTGTCGCCTGTCGTTCACATCTCGTTGATGGCTTCTCCCTCCCTGTCTAATGACAATTTATATAATCTTTATTATTATTATTATTATTATCTTAATAATTATTAAAGATTTTATTTATATATACCTTCGAATTTGAGGATAAGACCCAGAGGAATAAGCGGTTACTAACTTATCCTAAGCGTCCTTGACAATTGTTACCCCTACTACCTGTGGCAAGAGAGACTATAAAACTGAAGCCACAATCCAGCTTAAAACCTTTTGGTCACGTGGTTCATATAATGCATACGCAGGATTTAGAATGTGATTGTCTAAAAACTGTAGAGGAGGGAAAACGCTACCATCAATATGGCCAGCCAAGCAATAACCTTTAAGCATAGGAAGTAACAGAGTTTTCAAGAGCAAGAAATTGGAGGAATTGAGTTTAAAAGGTAATTGATGAGAAATATTTAAAGAGAAGGAGACTGCAGATTACAAATTATTGGTGGAAGGTAAGGCTGGTTTGGATGACATTGTCTAAAAAAACTTGGGTGTTAAAACTTCTATTTGGCTCTAATAACATAAAACATTTAAAGCAAATTAAGATGTCTTAATTTATGATAAAGTTGCACATATATACAAGAGGAAAGATACGATTAGGAAGGATACAAATATAATTGTATTATGTAACAACCTCAAAGATAGAATCATATCTAAATCATATCTACAAGATAAATAGTGATAATAACTAGGATTATATTTTCCAACTAATGAAGATCTATCCTTATCTATAGGCAGGTGGAAAGTTTCTACTATGATACTCAGGGATGGCAGGTAAAAATGAAAGAGAAGCTTTTAATCCCTATTTGGAGTCCTCAAAAGAAAAATTTATGCACTAGTAAATTAGGGGAAATTCAATATATTTAGTGAAATCACAACTAACTAGTAAGGTTGAATTGCTAGGTAGTTTGAAAATTTTCTCGATATTTTTTAAAATTCTTCACCCAAAAAAAGTTGCCAAAATTAACATAGTATAGAAGCACGATTGCCCACGAGCTTTCAGTATACAGAACTTAAAGTGAACACCCTCGAATCACTAAAAAGAATCATTGCTTCTGTGTTACTATTTTTGTACAGGGAAGTTTACTGAAAACTAAGTATAGTTTTTTTGAAAAAGAAAATCTTAGTTATAGAATCTAAAGTCATTTCATCATCATTCATTGATATAGGCCAAAACTGAGGTTAGTAGATCATTCATTTGATCTAAAAGAGAAAGGGTTCATGAACAGTTGCTGAACAATGCTAATAAAGCTGAGAATAATACAGACAGTACTTGAGCTAGAGATGATCATAGGGTCGATTTTTTTTTTTAACTCTTTTGGTAAATACTGCAGGCAACAAAAAGTAGAAGTGCTAGTTATCTCAGCTTCCAAAGCATTCGCAAACAATTCAAGTGATTTTATAGTCAAAAATGGGAAACTACACAGTTTATTGGTTGGTGAATATTCACAGTTAGTGCAATTGCTTGACCAATTAATTTTCATCAATGCTAAAAGGTACCATGTTACGTAGACACAGTAACCTTTAGTTTCGAGTCTGAATGGTACTGTTAACTCATTTTACTTCTCTACAACTCGTTTGGAGATTGGACATAAATCTTACCATTCAGAACGCCTCAAAGGTTGAACACGTGCAATCATTATTCATTGGCACAGACAAAGCAAGTGAGGCTCGACTCTTAGTTGCCCGAAATGTTAATTGGTCCAAAAATTATTCCCGCATGGATCATTGCTGGTGTAGGCTAAGCAACAAGACCGAACAATCCAACCTTACGTACTCCTACCTGATGACTATGTTGCTTCCTTTATTTTAGAGTAGATTCTTTTGAATACTATAAAATATTAAATAATTTATAATTTTTATTTCGTAATACTAAATATTATCGATTATAGAAATAGAATAATTTTGTATTCCAATTTGTGATAAAAATTAATTATATTCAGTTGTTACTATTTTAAAAATAAAAAATGGAATTTTTACCTCAAAATTTGTAAAGGTATCAAGAATAATTCAATGAAATTTTGATAAAAATTTTAAAAATATCTGGCAAAAAGATTATTTTAAAGTCATATAAAGTCTCAATATTTAAAAATCATAAAATAATAGAAAATATATCTATATAGGTTCAAATTTTGTAAAATTATAAAATATTTTAAATGTGATAATAAGGTTTATTTGAATACCATTAAGTTTTAATACTAATTTGCTTCATAGTAAAATTCATAGGTATGATTTTTTATAAATTGTGACATTAGTGTTACAAAATAAAAATTGCGATAGATTTACTAAATTATTTAAAAATTAATAGATTCAACATAAATTATCCTTTATTTAATTTGTATATACAAATATGGCATATATGTATATATATATATATATATATCCAAATCAATCATCATCATATATTTAGTAGATGGAGACATTCTCTTTATGTCATGGCTTTGGTTTCTTATTAAAACCATTTTAGCTTTGGCCCCTCAATTGTTTGAAATATCTTAAAGAGTATAAGGATTCACTCGAGAGAAAGACTGTTAAATCTTGTTTCCTTTTTCTTTTTTTTTTGATAAATTAAATATTGTTTCTTACTGAAGATGTTTTCAATATTCTTTCTTGTGTGGCTAAATGGTAGCCCGATCACTATAGGCTTGTTTGGTATAGCTTAGGTTTTTTATTTTTGTTTTTAACACAAAAATCAAAAAAGTCAACACACTAATACAGTACAGAAATCAAGGATAAAACACAAAAATCAATATAAATATATTAAAACTACAACTAAAAACCACAATTCACAACAATACCAAACGATTCCTATGTTTTTAAGATTAAACTTAAAAGATAGAGATGATGAGGTCTTAGCTTTAGCCCAAACTAGAAAGAAACTTGGACAAGACGTCGAAAAAGATAACTTGTGGGTATGTATCAGTGTATTAAATATCGTACCAGTACTGAATTTACTTCTAAAATGATATTGTACCGGTACCGGTTAATACCAGTATCGTTATAGATAATTTTTTAAAATTATAAATTAATTTCTAAATTTTTATAAAATTTGTAAAATGGTCTATAAATTTAATATGTTATATAATTTTTAACTTAACTTTAAATTAAAAAAAGATCTAAATACAAAAATTTTCTTTTAAAATTTTTATTTTTATTTTTATTTTTTCAGTATCAATCGGTATTTATTTGCATAATGGTATTTGACCGTTTTATTCCATTTTCGGTTGAATCTTCACACCTTGGTATGTATGAGAAGCTCTCTCGGGTGAAGGGTCTTTCATATTAAACAAAATAACATTATGTTCAAAAAGGTGACAAAAGGGATGGGACATTCTATAGACGATTAGTCCAATTTTAATCTGCAATTAAAAAGTATGTTGAATCATCGTACCGTTGTTCATCTCAACTATATTGAACTAATATGTTAACCCCATCAAATGGGAAGCTGATCATATGCAATCCCAGATATGTGAATTTTGGTTTGATATAAACTGAATCCGAGTAGATTTGTCTGATTGATCTCAAGTCTACAGACTTTGGTTGTATCATGGTGTTTAAATGGTATTGTCACGTGTGTTTCTGCATGTTTCCCTTTTTGGGTATTTTCACCTTTTAACCCTTAAATTAGTGGGGATTAAGGGTATTAGATACGGACAGAACTAACAGAATTTATTGTTAGAAATTAATTATGATCAAATCATGATATATAGTGGAAGAATTTTTATAATTTCCGAAAGATTACTTTAACAAAACTTGACATAAAAGACTGGGAAAATAATAAGAGTTCAATAAATTTATTTTGTTTTTCCGTAGAATTTTCTTTCCTTTTTTCCTTTACAAACTTGTCATCCACAAGCTGTCCAAATATCTAGTCTCTAAGGATATCTATATATTCATATAAGAGAATTAAAAAACAATTTTTGAAAGAAAGAGGATGAAGGGTGTTGACTATTCTCTTTTTTTTTCTTTCTTTTATATGAAAAATTAAATTTTTATTAATTTTAAAATTAAATAAATGAAAATAAAGTCATGCTTTAAGATGATTATAATTCAATTTTAATAAACTCATATATTACATATTTGATCTTTAAAGTTTCTAAAATTTTAATTTTAATTTTAACTTAATTAATTTTTTTCTCCTTTAATAGACCTTTATGTGAATGATTATAATTATAAATGTCTTTTTAATTTATTATTAATTATCTAATTAAATAATTTATAATCATACATCAAGATTAATATTTTGCAACATGTCATGATTATTAAAATATTATAAATGTTAAAATGATTTGATTTAACCTATTTATGTATAATTATGATATATAATTGAATTCTTTTGTCATTTAATATTCTAATTAGAATTAGAATATGGAATTAATATCTATGCTAAACAATCCAATTATATTCTTTCTAATTAATTAGTAAATGATGATTGATATTTGTTCGTTCTTATTAATTAATAAACGATAATTACTAATCCGATCGGGTTTGTTCTTACTAATTAGCAATTCTGACTAGAAAATTCTCAAATCGCTACTAATAAAAAATAGTGAAACATTTTTCTTAATTACTTTAAGGTAACAAATCCTTTATTGATTTATGTAACTATTTCCATACAATTATACTATATCTAATTACTATCAATTTGAACTACTCCACATAATAGATTCTAAATAACATCAAAATATAATAATTTATATATGAGATAACTTTAGTAATCTCCTGTCTAATAATAAATTATACGATCCTCATAATGAGGTAATCAATAGAAGCATAAGTAACGTTCTATTTGGAATTTTTACAATCAAGTCAACTCAATAAACATATTCTTTAATACGTATCCACACATTTGTTTAAGTGTTATTATATGTTAATTTATAATATCGATTATTTTCTTCATAAAAAAAACATAACTTGCTAAACTATGATTAGAAATATTTTAAGAATAATACAAAAATACATCTCGAATCACATAACTATGTTTTAATCATAATGTCTAGTTGTACAGTAATTATTTTAAAGATTTTATTTCTTATAGTAATTATTAGATATAAAATTAATAAAAATGCATAAAGATAAACAATACTTTTATTAAATAAGTTTACAATGTCATACATGTAATTAAACTGATGCTTATTTTAAAGTGTCTTCCATAATATCTTAAGAGGTATAATTATATTTTAACTATCTTATTAGAGTTTGGATTCAACTAAAGAAAAGACTTGCTTAATTTTAATTGATACTCTACTTTCATAAGTAAAAATTCATATCTTAATTAATCTTTAAATAGCTTTAAAATCATAATTAAGTATTATAATAGTTACTATACTAGTGCATGGTGGGAATATCCTATATTTAAATATATAAAAGCATAGTGAGAACATTCTTTGTTTAAGCAATTTTTAGAGAATTCTTGACAACAAATAGTGATCTCCACGGCTAGTTTTATGGTGCTAAAGTTATGGCTATTAAGAGATAAGCTGAGGGTGAGAAGCAAGTCAGTCTTTGGTAATTTATGTCACAAATTTGAATAGCTATAACAAAAATTTTAAGTTCTTTAGACACCATTGCTGATTCAAGAGAATTGATGGAGCAAAAGTGGGATCAGATGGATATGACTAAGCAATAGTTTTAGACTTTTTCAATAAAATTAGAGACTTCATGGCACCAAAAATTATATGTAAAGTGAAACCTCTTAAGTAATAAAAATACATCTTTTTTTCATTTGATGGCTTCAGTTTATACTAAATATAATTATATATCCCAAATACAAGTTAATAATACTCTTTACTTTCATCCTTCTGGTATTAAGGAGTAAATGTAAGATTGTTATGCTACTTTATGTAAGAAACAAAGGAATATACCTTTTGTGCATCATAGATTTAATTTTAATAAGTTAAATTTGAATGATGTGGCTGATCTTGAAAAAGAGTTTAGAGCTCAGGAGATACATGTAGTTTCTTTTACCTTTCGTAATAATAAAGCTCTAGGTCCTGATATATTTAATTTTTATTTCTATAAATGGTTCTAGAGCATAATGCAATCAGAGGTGAGGATTCTTTTTCAAGAGGTTTATTTTACAATCACATTACCAAAGAGACTAAACTCAATATTTATTGTCCTAGTATAAAAAATAGTAAGATCTTCTCAAATGAAGGATTTCTATCCAATTAGTTTGCTCAATGGGTTGGTGAAGCCTGTCTCCAAAGTCCTAACCATGAGATTGAAACCCCTGATGCCAAATTAATTTCAGAGATGTAGCATGCTTTTATCCAAAAAAAAAAATTCATAAGTGATTCATGCTTATTTCAGAGGTTGTTCACTCTATTAATAAGAATGGTAATAGCAAATTCATTTTGAAATTGGATATTAGATAGGCATGTGGTTGTATCTCATGGAAATTTCTAATGAGTGCGATAGAAGAGATAAGCTTAGGTTAAAGATGGAAAATTTGGGTGCAACATATGCTAAAGATGATTAAAACATCTATTTCAGTGAATGGAAGTCCTAAAAAGGAATTTAAAATGAAGAGGGGAGTAAGAAAGAGAGATCTTTTATCACCTTTTTTGTTTGAAATTATAGTGGAGGGTTTGAAAAGACTGCTAGACACCATGATTGCAAAAGGTATATAACTAAGGGTAAGATGTAATAATGTAGGGATTTTTTAAATGTAGTTTATGGATGACACTTTGCTTTATTACTCAACAAATCTGACTATGATCAAAATATTCATGTCTATTCCACGATGTTTTGAGGCAGTTTTAGATTTAAAAATTAATTACAATAAAAGTTCATTTGTGGGGATATATTTACCTAATGATTTTGTAACTAAAGCAACTTGATTTATGGGATGTAAAGTAAAAAAAACTACCAATTAAGTATCTAAGATTATTGTTATCTATAAGATGGTAGCAATGCAAGGATTGACAACTGATAGTTATAAAGACCTCAAATAAACTAGTGAAATAGAAGGTGAAGTTGCTATCAATGGTGGGAAGATTGGTGTTTATTAAATTAATGGTTTGTAGTATTCCCATTTATTTCAGGCCTGTATATGTTATGTTTAAAAATATTCAACAACTATTAAAAATTTTGATTAAATAATTTTTATGGAGTAGCAAAATAAATGAGAGAGCTTTTCTTAAAGAGGCATATAAGGATATTTGTTTGGCTTATGATTAAAGGATTTGGGTTTGGTGAAATTACAAGTTATAATCAATATTTATTATTAAAATAGATATGGAAGATTATGAGTAGTAGTCATAAGACTTTGTGGAAAAAAAATATGAGTTATAATGATTTATTGCATAATTGGCATAATTTTAATAATGAGAGTTCTATTATGTGTGTTAAGACAATATTTCCAAGACTATTTACATTGAAAAGCATGAGGAATAAAACAGTTGAATTAATGTACTTAAACCAACATAATTATACAAAATATATGTTGGCAATTCAGGTGGAAACAAAATTGAAATAAAGCAAACAGTAGCAATTAGGAAAAATTATGCAAATAATTCAAAATTTTGTATCAATGATTAATGAACCTAATCGGTTATCTTGAGAGTAAATAAGATCGATTTACATGACAAAGTCCTGGGTAAAGTCGAGGTATAAACAGAATAAGATATATAGATTTAAGAAGATATGGTCTACAATTACTATTTATGAAATAAAGTTATTCATATGGTTAACTTTCAAGAGAAGAGTTGTGGCTAAAGCACACTTATTGGGAAGAGGTATAATAACTAAAGATAATATTTTCTGTGATTTTTGTGACTTAATTAAGACGTAAGAACATATTTTGTTTCATTGTATGTTTGCATGGACTACATAAACTAAAGTATTGAAATTATTTGATTTTGTTTAAGTTCTACCTAATTCTATTAATCAGTTGTTTTTAAAGTGGATAAGTATTATTCAAAAACGTATAAAAGGAAAATTTTAAGAAGTATTGTAGCAAGTCATTGTTTTTTAGCTATGAAAAGTACGGAATATGTGACATTTTACAAAAAAATAATCTTGTGTAAATGGCATTATACACAAATATATTATCCAAATTGTTTTTTGTTGAAATGTCGTGATAAGGAGAATTATTTTGATGGCAATAAGATTTATAGATACTTATAGATTTTGTTAGGTATGGCAATAAGATTTATAACTTATGTATAATGTAAGTTATACATAACTTAATCTTTGATTTATAAGTAATAAAGTTTTCTCTTTTCAATGTTATGACTTTGAATATAGGAGTTTTTCCCTTGATTTTAAATCAAGCTGTTATTTTAATAATTTGGTCTTTTAATAAAATTACTGATTTATCAAAAAAATAAACAAAGAAGAGGTTTCCGCTGAGTAATCCAAGTCCACGTCATAGTTTTTCTAGGGTGTATCAAATTACTTTCTCTGCTTGCTCATTATAAGTTTAATTTTTCCCAGTTTAGTCAGCAATGGTTAATTACTTAATTACTGTGACCGAATGCAAGGCTAATTGTGTTAAATGCTCCTCTTTATTCTGATAAACTATTTCATTCCCTAGAGCAGCTAATTAAGCGAAAGCCTATACATAATAATTAAGGCAATTGAACCCATCTACTTAACAGAAATTTATGATTTCCTCCTCATTATTGTCCTAAAATGGATAGGTAGGAAGTTACTCAGGTTGCATAATTTGTCTAGATTTAGCTTTTTCATTACTCTAAGCTTCTCCATTTCAGGTCATATGATCTATAGGTAGCCATCCTTAGTGGGAAATGACCTTTCGGCTTAGAGACAACAATAATCACAAGTTCTTTCTGTACTTGGAAAGAATCACACCGTCCCACTTTAGAAACAAACGTCTTGGAAATATGGGTGCAATTCTTTGACTCTTAACTAGAGGCACAACTAGCTCCAACCAGACGATCAAAAATATTTGCTTGATATTCTTGTCTTGGTTAAAAGCCAAAACTACTTTGTCATATTGTGACCGTCCAAACCCATTATGGGTCCTATTCTGCTTTCTAAAAGGCGTAAAGTTTGTGGAATTACTTCTTGGATAATCGCATTGGTGACTGCTAGACCCTAGGTCCAATCTTTTGTTCACTTTTTTGACTTCTTTAAATTGGGATTTTTATGTGTTAAGTTGGTATATTTATGTCCCCATTAAAGCTTCTGTAGCATGGTTTGAAAGACTGTAGGCTTTATTGAAAAGCTGTATACTGCAAAATTCGAAAGCTGAAATGGAAGCAGCCAACCGGGCTTTTGGTCACTTCATTGTGTTTTCTATACCCATTCCTCTGAATTATACTTTCCAGCTGTATATATACACGTTAGTACAGACAAATACTTGCAAACCGTGTACTTACGTCTTTGTATTGGTCCCCCGAGAGCTTTCCAACACGTAAAAGTGTTAATACATACCCACCAATTATGGTACCAACAATGTTGCTCTCCTCCTTTTGTTGAAAAAGAAATCCCAGAGAAAAATATACATGTGGACTGTTACCATTCCATTGGCCAATGGCCCTTAAGATGGAACTTACGGTGGAATAAGTAACAAGGACTTCATTCACCTCTCTTTGCACCCTAGAAATAGGCCTGATTTTCCCTTTTTTATATAATTTTAATAAAACAATAAATAGGCTCATTTTTAGAATCGTTTAAATTGAAGCAATTGAATGTTCGGCTTGAGTTTATATAGCAGAATCGATTAATAGCAAGATTCCAAAACTCTATCCTTGTCATATATTTCATATATCCCGTAGATAAATATCATATTTATAGAACATAATCCACTTTCAAAATGTTTTGGTGGTGAAGTATAAACAAGCGAACCTCAAAATCTCATGTTAATAAGCATGGTAATTTGAATTCTTTTCAAGGCATAATATTAAGAATGCTCATTGAATAAGTAATTTAATAAGAAATCTCGAATTGCATCGTATTAAAATTTATTTTAAATGGTGGTTTTTATTAATTTTTATATGGTTAGGGTTGTCAATTAAACATAAAAAATATTTCACATATTAAAAATTTTATAATTGAATGTATTAATATTTTATACTTTACTAATAATTACATTGACTTTGATAATATCTTATTATGACTATCATATACTATTATAAAGTAAACCAGTTTTAGAATAGGGAGAATAGTTATACAAGTGACTAATCTTCTAGAATTTTTTCAGTTGAGTGATAAATCTTTAAAATTTTTTAATTAAGTAATCAAACTTTTAAAAAATTTTCAATTAAGATAAAAACATTAACTCCGTTAAATTAATGCTGACATGGCAAATGAATTTTGCCACGTCAGCATCTACGTGACAAAAGTGTCACGTCATTATTCACATGTACATCCCCTACCTTTAAAAAGTTTCAATTTAGTAAGCAAAATTTTAAAAAATTTTCAATTCAGTAAGTAATTTTCTGAAAAATTTTCAATTTAGTGACCAACTTTCTAAAATTCATTTAATTCAAGTTAAAATTAAATTTTTATAAAAATAACAAATAATTAATATACCAATATTTATTAGGAAGTACTATATAACGACTTTTAAGGTTAATTAACAAATATATAACTTATTCTTTCAAAAGATTAAAAACTATGTTATTAAAATAAAATAATTTTACATTATATTTTAAATTATAAATAATTTTATAATTATATTTTAAAAATTATATTTTCAATAGAATAACTTTCAGTTATTCAAAAATATTTTATAATTGAATATTTTTAATT
This sequence comes from Pinacopodium congolense, assembly GCA_028565735.1. Lineage (NCBI taxonomy): Eukaryota > Viridiplantae > Streptophyta > Magnoliopsida > Malpighiales > Erythroxylaceae > Pinacopodium > Pinacopodium congolense. The sequence goes on from JAOXYD010107071.1 coordinate 11,400, forward strand.
ATAAATAATTATTGAATTATATTGAAATTATGTAATTATATTTTAAAAATAAAAATATTTTACGATTTCGAGTTTTCAAATTTAAAATTTGTGAAGGCATTATATTTATCATAATAATTATTTAAAATTTCTTGATTATAACAAAAAAATCTTTACATTTAATTATATATA
>JAOXYD010107082.1:0-11569 GCA_028565735.1 Pinacopodium congolense
ACCTTATTTTAATGAATGCAATTATTTGTATTGGAAGATTAGGATGAGACATTATTTAATAAGTGAAAGTGTAGATTTATGGCTTGTTATTTCAGAAAAGACAACTTTACCTTCCAAACTCAAAGGAAATGAAATTGTGCTCAGGGAAGATAATGAGTTGAGAAACAAAGAAAAGAAATTAGCCTCATCAAATAGTAAAGCCATGCATACCATGCTTTATGCTATAAGTCTATAAGAATTTAATAGGATTTCTATATACTAAACTACTTATGACATTTGGTACACACTAGAGATTACATATGAAGGCACTGATCAAGTGAAAGAGAATAAAGTTAGCGTGTTACTCATCAATTTGAACTTTTCAAAATGACACATGATGAAAACATTTCTACCATATATGTACATTTTAATAATATTGTTAGTGCATTAAAGGGTATAAGTAAGACGTATTCAAATGATGAGCTTTCTAGGAAAATCCTAATATCTCTAATGAAGTTATGGTAACCTAAAGTGACGGTAATTCAAAAACCAAAAGACCTTAACGTGCTCTCTCTTAATGAGGTCATGGGATCACTGCACACCTAAGAAATTGTGTTAAAAGACACAGAAGAAAAGCTACACCTGAAAATAACATTGCTTTCAAAGCTATAGAATGGGAGGAAAGTGAAAATAAAGACTCATCATATGAAATTGAAGGAGAAGAATCTATCTCACTCATTACAAGAGGCTTAAGAAGGCTTATACGAAGAATGGCTTCAATATGTAAAGAAGGTAAGTATCCATCTAAAAATAAAGTTTCTAAAATGACTTGTTTTAAATGTGGCGAATGAGGCCGCACTGTCTACATCTTTAAGAAGCCAAAAAGAAGGAAAAGAAGGGGAAAAAAAAGAAAATAAGGAGTTCAAGAAGAAAGATCTAAAACCGCTATGGTCAGAATCAAGCAACTCCGAAAAAGAGGAAGTTGCAAACATCTGCATCATAGCTAACAACGAGGTAAACTCCTCTCATTATAATGAAAAATTTAAAGTTTAATATACGCACAAAGGATTGTTAGAGTTCTTGGAAGATTTGGATAAGAAAAAGAAGGAGTTACGTGATAAAAATATGGAATCTATAAAATTATTAGAAGAATATAAATTATAAAATGAAGGTCTTGGAAAGGACCTAGATTTAATCAACAAAGGTAATGATGAATTGGTAAATGAAAACATAGCTTTAAAGAAAGAAGTAGACTCCCTTAAGGAATCATTTGAGAAGTTTACAAAGGGAAAGGAGAAATTAGAAACAATATTAAGTACCCAAAAAATGCAAAAATGATAAACATGGCTTAGGATATATTCGTGGAGCATCTATTAGCAAATTTTTTTTTGAAGTTAACCGATGAAACATACATTTAAATAAAATCAAAGATCTAGAAGTTACCTACAACATCGAAGAAATTTTACTCAACCTAGAAAAAAATTTTCAATAAAGGTTTTATCATAGTTATAGGCCTAGAAATACATATAGACCATTCACTCCATTGTTTTTCTTATATTTTGAAAGGTATGGACATGTTCAATATTTCAACTATATTCAGTTAATAAATGTGAATACTTTATCAAATGGTCAAGAAAGTTACAAGAGTAACACTACAGGATCCAAAATAGTATGGGTATCAAAGGTTTATTAAAACTTGATTATTATCGGTACTTTCAAGAATAAACAAGAATAAACCATCACTGTTGAACCAAGAGAAAAATCAATAAAAATAACGAAACTCAAATTTGAAGGTACTCTGCAATTACTTAAGTATACGTGAAAGAGTGAAATATTAGTGAAAAATACTTTGAATAATCATTTTTGGAATATTTGTTCTTTAAAAAAATGGATAGATGCAAATTAGCTAAAACTAGGTATTTCTACCATGAACTACTTTATATGTGAATTTTATAATCTACCGTGGTTTAATGTTCTGCATATATGCAATTTAGTTGGTTCAATCGGTTGATATGGTTTCTTAGGTCGACCTATAATTAGTTAACTGATAAGGTGAGTTCGGTCAATCGATGTTTAAAATGTTAGGTTTTTAAGTTATTTCCTTCTTCTTCTCTGTTTTATTCTTCTTCTCTCATTGTCCGACATTAGTTTGGTTGACCGATGTTTAAAATGTTGGGTTTTTAAGTTGCTCCCCACTTCTTCTTTGTTTTATTCTTCTTCTCTCATTCTTTGTCATTACCTATGTTGCCTAAAGCTCTCCCTTCCCTAAAACGATTTCAAGCATCTCGAAGCTTCTTTCTTGCTCCTGGTATCTTCTTAAGCTAAAACCCTATGATAGTTTGTTTCAATTTCGATTATAATAGCTCAATATTTTGAATTCATGCATGTTAGCCCTATATGGTACCTAAAAGGGGGTGAATTAGGTTCTTAAATTATTTTCAATTTTATTAAACATAAGTCTTTTTGCCAATTTCAGTTAAATTTGGAAGCTAAACAATAATTTAATTATACAAATTTAAAAATAACAATAAATTAAAAAATTATCTTAAATGTATAAAATTAAAAGAGAAAAGGAAGAGGAGATATAATTGATTTGATCTAGTTCGGAGTAGTCCACTTTCCCTACATCCAATCTCCATCACCACTTGTTTTTATCATGGCATTTTTCCTCCTAGAGCTACGTGCCCTTTACCAAGCTTTCCATTATATTCTCACGTTTTTGCTTTCTCCTTTTAAAATGTCTTTTGCTCTTGAAAAGCTTAAAAGATTTTATCATGTTCCTTTAAAAACATTTTTATGTTTTATGCCTTAAAAGTGTGGGACACATGTCCTCTTTAATTAAAGCTTCCTCTCCATGATTTTTTCTCCTTCCCTAGAATGCTACACTTGAAAGCAGATTTTGCTCCTCATTTTGTAAAGCTTTTAAATCTTTTTTTGTCTTCTTCTGCATGCTCTCTTCTTTAAACCACCACTTTTCCTTTCCAAAGAAAGCTTTTCTTTACAAAACGTTTTTATGTTACTCCTCTCTTTAAAATATAGTTTCTCTAGTTTGCCTCAAAACCTTACCTTTTTGGTCCTAACCGTTTATCAACACATCCCACTTAGCATTAAACATATATTGAGAATTTTATCTTTAAAATAAGATTAAAATCACTTAGAAATGCATAAGAAAATTTAAGATAATTCAATCCTATCAACAATATACTTGAAGAACTTATATAACAATATATGTTCTATGTTTAACCCTTTCACAGAGAAAACAACTTAGAGTAAACGCATGAATTAGACTCTCTAAAAATATTATATGGATAGAATACAAGGGTTTAGAATCAAAAAATCATATACAAAACTATAAAAATAATATTGAGAGTGAAGAACACAATAAGTATGAAGCTTTGATGAAGATTATTTGGTTTTTTTTTCCAAAACTCACTCAAGAACACATTTTTATTCTTTTTAGACAATTATTAAAAACATGGCTTATGTTTTGAAAGAAGCATTAGATGATTAGGTTATCCATTATAATTGAACAATCATATGGATTGCAATGAAAAAGGAAAGTTTGTCTTCGATAGAAACTAAAATGGCTGATCTACTTAGGATCAACAACTCCATTGTTTGCTATTGTTGGTGTCTAAGAAAAATTTTTCAAAACATGATCAAAAAAATTTTAAATTTCTCCTAAAATAAAATGTAATTTAAAACAAGTTTTTAAATATATTTAAAATCTATTTCAATTTTCTCCATTCATTTAAGTGCTAAAAACTTAAACTTTGACTTGTTAAAAAACAAAATTATGCAAAATTAAAACACTTAAAATGCATGTACGAAAGATTTGAGAGCCCTTAAAATATTAAAGCTCTAAGTAACATTTAAATAAATTTAAAAAAGATACAAAAATAATATTGAACCTCCCATAATGTTTATTTATCTTTATCCTTTAATATTAACCTCGACGTCCAATCTTTTCTCCTCAAATTTGCTCTAATTACACCTATCTTTGAAGTTTTATGACATAAACTCAAATCATTTATAAACTTAATGTTTTTTTATCATCAAAACTAAGATTATAACCTCATTTAGTTTAATGATGCTATCACTGGGTTGCATTATTCTCCTATGTTGGTATTAACAACGATTATAATAGGAGATATTTTAAAAGGCACACGTTGTTCTTTCTACAAAATGAACTACATTTGTTTCTTTTTGCCCAAAGATGCTCTTCTTTGGCATGAACCTATAAATTAAGCAATAACACAATACAAATAAATTAGAAATTTTGATATCAAAATAGGGGAAAGGACAAAACAAATGTTGCTTTAAAGTCCTATAAATTGCACTTCTATAAATTTCCTCACATTTGAACTATTGCTTGTCCTCAATCAATTTATTTAGATACTTAAATTAAGGTTTTTAATAGCTTTTTAAATATCAAAGATGATACTTCAATCTAATAAATGCAAAGAATATAGTTACTATATCTTAATTCACTTTAAATCATGAATTTCCAAATTTTGATCAAAATATACAGTAAAAAAGAAACTCATAGAACAATCATGAAAATCATCCTAAGATAATCTAAGGGCATGTGCATTTTACACTCCATCATATCTTTATTTTATTTATTTTTATTTTTCCATGAACTAGTGTATTCTAAACTATATGTTATATTAACTAATGCATTTTATGCTTCAATTTTCCTTTTTAGAAACTTCTTCACTTTTTTAAGCATTAAAGATTTATTCCATTTAAGCAATATTAATTAAATTAAATTCCTATTAGGTTCTTCATTCCATGTGTTTTTAATTACATTTCAATGCGCATTCCTCCTAATTTGATGTTAAATTGTGTGAATTATCTCTAGACATATTTATATTGTAGTTTGAAGTTGAAAGATCGAAAATATAGAGAAATTTCTAGAAAAATATGAAATTAAGAGTAAAAGGATAGTTCAATCTAGGTGCTATTTAAATATGAATAACCATCGGTTAAGGCCTTCTATAGAATTAAACATGGGTAATACAATGACACCATTTAAGTCAATCTCAAATGTCGTTTAGGTAACTATCGCTAGTTTTCCAACTGGTTCTCCTCCTCTCATTGGCTGAAACTTTTGTAACTTGCTTCTAACTTTTAGCAATCATATATATTGATTATTTGAACCCAATTTTAGCAAAGAAAACAATGAAAAAACACGTTTTTATGGCAGAAATTTAAATTCTCTAAAAGTTTAGAACTATTTTCTTATGTTCTTCATACTTTTAATTTTGTTATACAAATTTAACCTTGTGTTTTAGTATTGTCATAGCTTAGACACGTGATTAAGATCTGTAAACGTGTTCGTATCAAGATTTGGTGCTTTTTAAACTTTTTAATCCATTGAAATCCACTCTTTGTTCTCATTATTCAAAGATATCATGCTTATGATAAATATGATTTGATCTTTGATTCAAATGAGTAAATGGTCTACATATGTGCTAAATGCATGCTTGTGTATGAATTAAGGATGTATTTGCTTATTTTTAATGCTTAAAACTTATCTAAACTCGATCACTCAAAATAAAGATGAAAGATGCTTAAGGACATGTAATTAACCACCTTAATCATTAGAAAAGTCAATAAGTAATAGGATTTTAATAATTACTTGATCATTGGTTAATTAATCGTGATGGTTTTAATATGAAAATAGGAATAACTTAAGTTTCTTGAACTTAAAGCCTACTTTCTAGATTTATAGGTGGACTAAACCATAAGATAGGAAAGTTAGAGAAAATACATTGACTTGACTATAACCTTGTCTTCATTTAGTGAAGTTGCCCTAGTCATGCCTATCAATCCTTAATTAATCTATTTGGATCATTGAAAATCAAAGCCTTAGCCATTTAATCCATTAAGCAATCTCTAAACTCAACCTTAGTCCTCTTCGCATAACTTTAAGCTTTAACTTAATTTGGTAATTTTAGTTAATTAAATCATTCAAGTTTGCCTCTGTAGATAGTTGTGATCTAAGTGACTTAGTACTTGCATAGTTGGTTCCCCATAGGATGATAATTAAAAAAAACTCCATTATATTAATTGTTGATTGGCATACTTATTGATTAATTGTTTAAAGAAAGTGTGCTTAAATTACGTAATTTAGTAATTAATTTGGATAAATTGGACCAAACTATTAACCAACAACAATTCCTTATTCAATTTCAGAGAAAAATCATATGAAATTCTATCAAAATTCAATAAACATGGAAAAAAATCAACATAAATTTAATTTTGCCTAAAGTTAAATAAATTAACAATTAGTCATGAATTATTTTATTCCAACTATTCTAACTGCATAAATAGATTGAAGCACTTCATTCAATATTTAATTGCCCATTTATAAAAATTCATCAAACATTAAATAAATCACTCTTAGATTCGTATCAATATCAAGTATAAGAAACTGAATCCTAATTCCCTCCCTCACACTTAAAATGAATCTTATCCCTAGTAATAAAAAATCAACATAAACACAATAAGAAAATTGAGGAAACAAGATTACTCCCTTAATTAATGACTTATTTTATCCACTTGAGTGCATGGAAGACTATTTGTAGATAACTTAAAAATATTAAAACATACATAGAACACATAAGAGACATAAAAAAAATAAAACTCTAATATCATTAGTACCATTAAGATTACAACTATAGAGCAAACAAAAAAAAAACATCTTAAATGAGCGAAAATAGCACGTATAGTTAGAAATCCCTAACTACTAGGCCATAAGTCTCTATACCTCATATGCTCCACATCTGATCCATTTATCACTACATGCAATTCATCTAACTCTGCATATAGACCATCCTACTCTCCATCCTCATAAGTATGTCAAAAGTAACACTAGTGATTGGCTTGAAAGGAACGAAAGTAGAAGGGATGGTTGTAGGTGTAGGATGTATGTTAGGAGGTGTCTCAAAAGATCACCACTATCCTCCTCAAGGGTAGGTTTAGGAGTAGTAGGGTATTTTAACCTCTCATCAACTTATAACGAGTCCATTTAAAGGTTATGTTATCATCCTTGGACCCTATAATACTTCCATAACTTAAGTGTAGTGTGTGAAAAGTACTAGACAGTTGGATAGAGACCTCTTATACAAAGTTAACTTGTAAATCCTTAAATATCCTTGTAAATAGGCATGATAAATAGAAGTTACTTGTTGAATGTTGAATCTAAACTACGTTGCACATATGATTAACCACAATTGCAACCAATGATATACTAAGTAAGATCCTAAGCCTATGAAGCATCTTATACAAAATGTATATGTCTTGAAACTTGAGTTCATTCAGTCCACTTGTTCTTAACAAGACACTGGCACTCAAAATGACTACTAAATCCTTTTCTTTTCACTAATTAATATGTAAGGAATACTTGTAAATTGATCACAATATCTAACCTTAAGGCATTCCTAGTAGCATTTATAGAGAAACAGGGGTCAGAAGTTATTGAATTCCATATATTATGTACTTTTGTCACTTATACATGTTACCCTCATCGACTACTGCTAACAAAGATGATAAATATGCATGAGTAATGAGGATTGGGGTACCTATTATGGAGTGGATCTTGATCATATATAACTCCTCTTTTTGCTAGATATTAATGTAGAACTTGAAAACTAGTCTAGGATAGTATAAATAAACTAGCTCCCATCCTAATGCTCTAAAAATTTTAGTTATTTTAAACCTAAGATTCCATAATAAAGGCCATTGATCTCTTGACTATCATGTCATTCATTCCTTAAATCTTTTATCACTTTGAATGCTCCCTAGTAGTGAATCTCGACTCATTGAAGTAGCGCACTTCCTTGAAGTGGAGGCTAAGAATGTTTTCAAGGACATCTTGCTAAGTGCAAGAAATAGACTAAAAGAAAGCTAACATAGGCCTTAGAGGTGTTGAAATATGCTCTTCATCATCATCAAAATATTTTTACCCTCACCAGAATATTCCTTTTCCATGGTCAATAATAACAAGAACTAAGGACTATAACAACTTATATATCAAGGACGGATAGCTCAATGGTACAAGATTTGTTCCCAAACAATGGAGGAATCATACAAATAAATAAGTAGAATGGTTGTGACAATGGTGCATAGTGGGTTTATATCTAATAAAGTGAAAAGGAGGAGAAATAAGGGAGAAATAAGTAGTGTGAGGTTGGAAGGCCTTTACGATGAAGGAGAAGCTAAAAAATGCATGAAAGGGGGCAAGTTCAAATAAAAATGGCAATGAACTAAAGGGAAATGAGGGTTTTGCTAAAGAAGAATGTCAACTGAATATGAGAAAGGAGAAAATGAAAGATTATGAAGGTTCAACTCCAAATATTGTCTTATTTATGCGAAATATGAAATCTAATGTCAGTTAGCAGGGATTACAATGAAAAGGCCCACATTGATGTCCTCATTCACGCTGTAATGACATATTGTGTATACTATAACAACAATGTTAAAGGCTATTTATGATGTATTTAACATTTTTCTCCATGATTTCACTCTTAAATTGCCATTAATATATTCTTAACTTGTAGAACATCTAAAGTCACATGAATATCATCTCATTCCCCCATACTTAAATTGAACATCATCCTAGATGTTCAAATATCATAAATAACAACAAAGGGAAAGAGAAGGGAACAAAGGAACTCCCCTGAATATTTACCATTCTCACTCTGCCATCCAAACTAACTAAAATATCAGAGGTCAAGCCACAAAAGAACTGTGAAAGAAAATAATTATCCAAAACACAAATGAAATTGAAGTAACATAAATTGAGATATATAATCCTAAAATAAAGTAAATACTTAAATTTAAATGGTTGGGTTACCTCCTAACAACTGTTTTTTTTTTAAGGTTGTTTAGCTAGACCTTAATGTTAGAGAATAATGATTCTCTTCTTAGGTCCACACCTTCGGCCAAATTTCTCATGTCCAGGATGACTTACCAATGATGTATGAGCTTTTACACTTAACGCCAATTTTCTATTCATATGTAAGGTACCTTAATAAAGGATTTTGAAATCCAATCACTAGCCTGCAATCCTAAATTGCTATATAAATAAAATCCATAGATAGAGGTACCTATTTTTCTTCAATGAAACATGGAACTCGCTTACTAACTCCTCACCACTTTTAAATGAATTTTCATTAACTTGCTCATTTGGCTCCACCTCTAGAATATTGGTTGCACTTTTTTTCTCATTTTCTGCTTTAAATCGAACTGACCATCCTACCTGTGTCACCAATTTGTGAGAAGATGATGTAATACCTTCTATGCGAGCATCCATACTCCTAGGCTTGACCTCATTCCTGGATATGAAATTATTGAGAAACTTCACTAATCTTAACTCCTCTTCTCCTTGAAATGATTGCTCCACTTGTAGGGCCTAGTTGGAAACAGGGGCCTTTATAGCTTGGATTTGAGTTTCCAATGTGGCATTAGACATGACTAGTAGATCTGTTAACATTAGTTCTTCGTACGTGGAGATGTCCCTCTTCGGTAGCTCCCTTAGTCTTGATTCTTTTACTTGCTGTTAGTAGTAAGTCCAAGAGTGATCTGGATAATGCCTCTCATTAAAGTCGTAGGTGTTGCTCCTGTGATGCTTATAATTCATCCACTCAGCTCGTCCTTGAACGACTATAACCACGAAGTTGTTGTACCATTAGTAGTCTAGATAGTCTTCATATCCATGTCGGTGCCTACCTGCGATCATAAGAAGACAGCTATATGCATAACTCAAACATAAATAGTATAAAAAATAAAATAACAAGGAAAACAAATTAAAAAGTTTTAGAATAATCAACACCAATATCCTTAGTATTAACAAAATAGATTCTCTGGCAATGATACAAAAAACTTGTTGTAGTCTATCTCTACTATAATTTTGGCCAATCTAAACCTAGAATAACCAAAGGTACGTGAACCTTATCAACAAGTAATATAAAACAGTAAGAAGCTAAGTACTTTCTCTTTAGGAATCAAAGTGTAACACAAGGTCAATTAATGTTTAATTATCTAGGTAACTCCAAATAGATTGGTTAAAGAAATAGATAGAAAGGAACAAACAAACAAAACTCAATCTAAACACAAGCTAAAGGATTAAAAGTCTAGAAAAAGATAAATTAGCTAGGCCTTGGATTTCAATGGGTTAAGCAAATAAGAGACAATTTTTTAGACAGATTTAAGGCATATGTTACAAAAACAAGACATAACCAATGATCATGGAAACACCATTTCTCTTTTCAATTCAATTAATCTATTTTTTCCATTAAACAAATTTGAATAAAATGAATTAATTGCAAGACACTTAGAATTAAGTTCGTTAATTCTAAGAACCCTCACAAATGGTTTTAGGGTTAGTTCAATATCAAAATTCAATTATGTTACCTAATTAATCTTCAAATAATTAAAACCTATAGTAATAGGTCCTTTAATTATCTAAGGATCTAACTAAGATGGCCACTCTATCAAGATCAAATTAAGCACTTTAATTAGGTAAAAATCTTCAAAAAACACAAATCCCATTTAATAATAACCTTAAATAAAAAAATTAAGCACATGTCTTTAACAATAGAATCAAGAACATAACATAAAATCACATATGAATTGATAAATCCAGGAGTTCATACAAAAAGGATAAAATAGGAAGAATTATAACTGAAATTTGGTGCAAATCTAGTGAAGCTACACTATTGAAACCACTTGAATGCTCTTAAATCTCCAATCCAGCATCACCATGCACAGATTGATCAAAAGAGACTAAAATCTAAGATAAACCCTAAATATAAATTGAAAAACACAATTTTCTAAACCTATGGTGAGTCTCCTATAAATATCTGCCATCCTCCCTATTTTGCACGTTTTCAGTTCCCTTTTATACTTGTTGGACAGTTGTTAGGGTTTCTATAGTGATATGGCATTGTTTCATTGTATTTTTGTCCCAAAATTAATGAAATGTTATGTCTTGATACCAATAAGATGGGTTGACTAGACTAATACGGTGGGTTGCCAAGCCCCCATATTGGTCTCGGAATTAGAAGGAATAGGGTGGGTTATTGGAGTAATATGGTGGGCTAGGCTTCTCTATATGGTAGGCTGAAAGACCCCCGTATCGGTCCCTAAAACTCGACTTGTTTTTCTCTAAATCACTTTAATTTAATCCAAAACTCCTCCAATTTGTTCCTAATTCTCCAAGTACTTAAAAGAAACAAGAATAGATCTACATCGGTGTACTTTATACAATAAATGGGCAAAAACATAGCCAAATTTGCATTAAAAACCAATGTAAATTACCCATCAACAAATACAAACACTCTTCTCATACAAACACCTTACAAAAATTATTGTTGAAACAAGGGAGGTTTCAATCTTGGTTTTGATGATAACAAAAGATGCTTAATCACTAATGGGTTGAGTTTATGATGTTAATCTTAAAGTTAGGTATAATTCAAGAAGGATCCATTATGGAAAGCTTGGATTTTGAAGGTCAAAATTGAAGTTAAAGGCAATTCAAGTGATCTGGAAGTTTCAAGAGCCTAGATAGGTTGTTTCAAAC
>JAOXYD010107093.1:0-11569 GCA_028565735.1 Pinacopodium congolense
TTCTGCAAATTAAACATAATAAGACATTAATTTAACACTTAAGAACTGAATTAGGGGTCATAATTCAACAAATTAACCATTAAAACTCTATCAATTTGACCCCTAACACTAACCAAAACCTACTTCAAGCGAGGAGCTTATATTCCATGTGCTCATCACTTTTTCACAAAATTGACTACAACATTACCTTTTACATAACATCAAAATAATTTGTAATGACTATGATGCATTTATAGGAATTCAAAACTGTAGCTTTGTCCATTTTCTTTCCCACACTCACGTATAAGCTCTTCTGAAAGCTCACTCTTCCAAAAAACCATTTCAATGAGTTTCAATTTTTCCTTTCATTCCCAATTTTTCTAGTACCGACCACTCTACATGAAATACTAGTCATGTACTTGGAAGTTATTTTTAAAATTTCAATTGCAAAATGCTCCCAAAAGAGGACATAAAGCTAAATTTCCACAATGATTGCAACTACTGTAGACAAATTGTAATCCTATAGAATATTATCTTCAATAGTATTCAGAGGTCCTTAGACACTGGAGCAAACTGAAATGCAGTTAATTAACTAACAAAATTTTTCATGTCATTCCTCAACCTCTAATCTCACTAGCTATATTGGGCCTAAAATTGTTATAACCAATTGTGATTTAAAAACTTCAAATTTGACTTTTATTTTATAAAGATCAATGCATTAAAAAGAAAAAATTGTACAGAGAGGGTCCAACAAGATTAAATAATAGAAACAGTAATGAAAGACCAAGCAAAACCAGAAAAGATCAAAATAAAAGCTAAACCAGAGCGAAGAGAATCTATACAATAAGAAAAACCAACGAAGATCGAAAATTGACATTAAACAATGCAACAACTTGAAATACATCTAGTAAAATTTTATTTTGAATAATAAATGTAACTAATTATTTGATCATTCTTTTGTGCATTATTGGACCCTTTGTTATTTATCACAATGTTAGATAGAAGATGACAATACCTAGGTCGGTGAGATCCGAAGAATTAGCAATGAGAGAATTTGTCTAGTAGTGAGGCCATGAAGGTTGCAACTATAGCGAAGGTAGGGAGGGAGGTTAGAATGGAAGGAGAAGGTAGATGGAATGTGATTAGATAAGGAAATTGAGAATGGTTGCATCATGGCCATAAAAAATTCAATGAAGTTTCCCTATTTCTAAAATTAAATATTTTTTTATTAATAAGAGGCACTAAATCAAAAATTTTTCTATTTTAAACCTAACTCTTTCTTAAAGATAAACTTACCCTCTAGTAACCATGCATCGCACAAATTGTGCTTTGGCAATTTAAGTAATAGTATACTGAACTATTTATAGGTTGACTGTTGACCCCTTACTCATGTCATATGTCTTAACTTGAGACGATCAGTTGATGGGCCCATGTTGGTCCTCCTCCCAGGAGACTAAAGGCTACACCAATCAGATAAAAGAAAACTTTCACAAACCCTTCTTAATCCTTATTAATTATATTAGATAAGAAAAACAAGTTAATTTAAAGAGAGACAGAGAGAGAGAGAGAGAGAGAGAGAGAGAGAGAGAGAGAGATATCTAGTGTTAATTTATTTTTTATATTTTCACCCTAGTGCAAAAAGAACATTGATTAAGCCATCCATTTCCATCCGTCTCTATCATCTAAAAAGCCAACATTCCCTAAAACACTCAACTTTGCTTTCTTGGCTTTCTTTTTCATCTTTGGGTTAAACATATTTATAGTCCTAAACCTTTTATCATTTTCTCAATTGAGCCCTATACATTTAAAATTTGCTATTGAAGCCCTATACCTATAAGAATTAATCAAAGGAAGTCCTTATAGGACTTAATTGGGAAAATGGTGAAAGGTTTAGGATTTAATTGGAAATATTATGAAAGGTTGAGGACTAGAAATATTTCAGATAACCCTATTTGTAGTCCTAAACCTTTCACAAATTTCCCAATTAAGTCTTATAAGCACTACCTTTGATTAATCCGTATAGGTATAACACTTCAATAGGAAGTTTTAAAGGTATAGGACACAATTGAGAAAATGGTGAAACATTTAGGACTAAAAATATGGTTATCCCGTGCTTAAAATGAATTAAAACTAAGCAAGTTTCCATTCACTCCGCTGGCTTCAAACCAATTGGCTAAAGTTAAGGAGTTGTATTAGCAGCCAGTTAATGAGAGGTAATTTAATTGAGTAAACCATGATGTTCACAAAAAAAAAAAATGTTCATCTTCCATAAAAAGATTAAATGACCTCTCAACCAAGCCAAGCTCACATGATTATTTAAATTTTAGTGCGTAATTAATTAAAGATGTGGATTTGTTTAAAAAGATAATAGGCTTTGCTTGGTTTGGATTATTTTACATTTGAATTTGAATTTGATGACTAAGGATGAATTTGAAGAAGCATGGAGTGGTTTGGTTTCCTTTATGACTTGATTAGAAGGATCAATCTTATAACCTATTAATTAGTCATCTTGATTAAATGATTAAGGAAACTTTTTCAATGACATTGATTGATGAATTGAAATTACTTTTTGTAAGGTTATATGCTATTTTGAAATTGATGATGGATTAATTTGCTTAAGGAGAAGTAAATGTTTAAGTGTGGGGGAATTTATAGGGTTCATTTTATATGATTTCTTCATAGTATTTTAATGTTGATTAATCCCTATTTTAATGCTTAATTGATTCATTTATGACTTGAAATGTTTAATTTGTATATTGTAACCTAATTGAATTGAAAATCATGCAAAATGTGAAGATTGGAGAAAAAATAGGAGTGAAATAGCAGTAGCAGTTACCCTTAAGTTTAACTCTTCAAGGCCTGCATTTAACTCCTTCTCTATGACTTAAATGTAGGTAGTTAAATGGTATAGTTTAACTCCTCTTCTAGTTTCATTTAAGTAGTATTTAAACTCTTTCTAGCTGGGTCCCCCTCTTGATTGATTACAACTTGTTCAAATTGCTTCCCACTTGCTTTTGACATATATATGGAGTGCCTGAAGCAAAAAATAACAAGAAGAAATAAAAAGAACATGAAAATTGAGAGTAAAATCAAATCAACCTTAGTTTTAGGGTCTTTTCTCTTATTCTTCATCTTTTTATCTTGTTGTACATGTATAAGTTGATATTTGAGGATTGTTAAAGCTCAAACATATGATTTAAGTTTGTAAATGTGGTGCATTCTAACATTATTTTTACATTGAATCCACTTATTGTTACCATTTGTTCAAGAACATGATGAATATGATGAGAATGACTAATTTATTATTTCAAACAATTTACTAATTGGATTTTTGCTTGGTGAATGGTTATGAAATGGTTTTAATATGTGCTGAGTATGATTTATTACATGATTGAAGGTTATATTTTTCTCAAATGATGAAATTAATGCTTATTCTAAACTAAATACTTAGAATAAAGTCAAGAAACAACTTAGGATTAGAGAAATCTACCTATTTTGTTGGACAAATCATTAAGCAACCTGATTTAAATCATTGAATGATCAAACTTTGATTTGTCTTAAGGGCTATAATCTAAAAATTGGAAATTTTTAGGTTAAGCATCCTAAACTTCAAGCCTAATGCTTAAGATTGATGAATGACCAAACTTCAACTTAAGTAGTTAGATAAAAAGCATTGTCTTAACCATATCATCTGTTTGATTTAGAGAAGTGACCTTATGACAAGTCCTTCAATCCATAATTAATCCATTTAGATAATTGAAAACCAATTCCTTATCCAATTAATCCATTAGATAATCCTTTTATTCAAACTAAGTTATTCTGCATAACATATCATTTTAATCTCACTTGGTTAATTTAGTTGTTAATTTCTTTCGATTTGGATTCTTTAAATAATTGTGACAAAATTTGGCTTACTACTTGCAATTTGAGATTCCATATGGGATGAAAACTTAGATCTTAAATACTTTCCTATACTATTTATGATTGGTATACTTGGAATCAGTGTTGCATTTGATCATTTAGCATTAATAGAAACCAACCCGACATTTATGCATCAAAAGTGTGAGAAAAAAATCATAGAAAGTGATTTGAGCATTGTTTATAAGTTTTTTGGTTAAGTATTTTTTGAGTTCTTGTGTAGGCTTTGTGAGCTTTATTATTGTAAACATTTTTTAATGGTATGTGAGCTCATGAACACTTTGTTTGATCATTTGGGAAGTGTATTTTTTGGGGTGATTATTTTATGAGAGAAATTCTTATTAAGGAGGTTATCCTTAAACCCTAGAAAAAATAGATTTTGTGAGGTTATTCTTGAGCTTAGTGAAAAAGGATTGTAAAGATTATCCTTAAGCTTTGGAAAACGATTTGTTACTTGTGATTTTTATAGTGAAAATCTCAACAAGTTGTTGGAGATTAGACGTAGGAAAAAGTGGACCTATCCGAACTAGTATAAATCATTTTTGTCCTTTTCACTATACTCTTTACATTTACATCATTTAGTTTATAAATTATTTATATTATTTATATGATTGTTCTTATTGTTCATATAATTTTTTAAATATTTATATTGTCTTTATCTTTTATTTGTCTTCTTTAAATTGATTACAAAATTTTTTGAATTAGGAATTGCGTTAAAATATTATTTAAGGTTCCCCAAAATAGTAAGATTGGTGAAAATTGGACTAATAATCTAGATGAATTTTTAAAATACCTAATTCACCCCCTTATAGTTCCCATAGGGACTATCAGAAACATGTATGTGAGCATAAATTTTCACTCCATTGACTTTATATTGAAGTTTATGAGTGGCACTAGTAGCCATTTGACATTGTGATCTAGACAAGTAACTAGAGAAAGTCACAGCAAAATATTCCTCTTTACATTAAAAGGCCAGATGACATCTCAAACAAACTAAAAGGTGTAGCTGATTTGAGAAAATAGGAGGTCATTCATGGAAAAGTTTTTTCCTTTATATTAAAAGACAAGGTAAATCCTAAATAATTAGTCCAAAGTGTAAATTGAATTGCATTTTATTTTGCTTTGAAACATCCTTGAATCTTGCATGATGATATATATGAAACTACTAAGATGCTTGATATTTTACATAAAGGATTACTTCTTTACTAACAATGTGTTTGGTATGTGATAAAAACATTTTTAGCATGATAGGCTTGTGAGGTGTTCATTAGATCAAAGACATTGGGTGATATTTGATTATATTTAATTAACTTTAAACTTATGATTGAGATTGTTTAAAGTGGAGCTTTTAAGTCATTGCTTGAAGACAAGAAACAACTCAAAGTGTGGGGTATTTGATAGCACCCAAATTATAAATCTTTTAAGAATGCTTTATTGATGACTATCTTATGTTTAAGGGATAATTCCATGTCATTTATGTTCATATTTGGTTGATTCTTGAATAAGATGCTCCTATATTGTTTTCAACGTAGGTTTAAATTTTTGTAGGACTTTTATGAGCAACTGGATGCACTTTTAGAGTTAGAAGAGATGTGGAGTCAATTTGAAGAGCAAGGATATCAAGTTGGAATGTTTCACATCAAATATGTAGGTCATAGGATGAACAGAGAAGAGTGCATCGTTAAAATACCCAAAGAAATAAAACCAAAAGGATTCAGAGTCAAGTTCTTGATAAAGTTATGAAATCTAGTAGGTTTCATGCCTATCTCATAGTTGTGAGCTAGAGCGTGAGTTGTATGGTCCCTTAGCATATTTATTTTGATTCTAGGTCTTTTCTTGAGGATTTTTACATCTTGGAATGTAAAGAGCAGCCTAAAGGTCTATAAATCATTCCAACGCCATATTACAAGGATTAAATTATTAATCTAAATAGACATTTTATAACTTAAGAGAGAATATGCAATTAACCTTAGGGTACTTTTGGTCTAAGATAATCTGGAGAACCTATTGAATCAAGGTTGGATGCTGATACATATTAAGGGGATTAATTATTTGGATTCCAACTTCATTATTGCTTAGTATTTTTTTATAATTTTGTCATTCTATTCATATTTAATTATTTTTCTTATTTTCATTCATAAATCAATCAATCAATCAACTATTGAGTAGGTTTAATAACTAGGATATAAGTTCTCTATTAGTTATATTCTTCACAGATAGGCAACCTAGACTTACCATAGTTGTACTACAGTACAATAGGTACACTTACCTATTTGTATGTTTTAGTATTGTTGTTTGAGATTCTTTATTTTATATTTATTTAAACGTAGGTCCACTTTGCAACATTAGTGATTTCGTTGTGTTCAAAGTTTTGGTAAGATAGGTGTGTTGAAAAAGGTATTAAAGAGATGAGTTAAGGGAGTATGTGACGAATAAGTAAATAGACTAAAACTTTAGGTTCAAGATAGTGATTTAAATAAATTTGTATTGTAATTTTTGGTGCAATCTTACCTAGTCTTATCATTGTATTTAAAGGGTTCTATTCATGTATAATTATATTTATGATTAGTTAATGCATATAGGTTACATATTTAAGAGGAAATGTGTAGGAAATGGTTTTGAAACAATCCTATTAATACACAAAATAATTTTAGGGAAGTTGTTAGGGTTTGCATAAGTTAAGAAAGTTCTTTGAAGTTTTGGGTATTGTTTGTAGATGATTTGAATATGTTTGAATGTGTTTTGAAATGTGAAAACCAGTTTATATAGGGATTGGTTGAACAATGATAGTTGAATACTATTGGTCAACCAAAGGGTTTAACTAATTAACCAATGTGTGACATTTTTTAAGACTGGTCAACCAGTGTTATGTATTAGTCAAGTAGTCACTAATCAACTGATACATGAGATTGATCAACCAGTGTTTGAAAGAATCATGTTCCAACAAACAGAACACAGTGATAAAATGAACTCAATGGATTTCAGTGTTCTACAATAGTCATAACTAGCTAGTTGATCAAATTTTCACTATAAATGGGTATATTATATAATGTATAATGCATCCAAGAATTATGTAACAATTACACAACAGATTTGAGGTATTATAAGTCTTGTTTGTGAAGTTTAGATGAGTTTTTTTTTTTGTGTTTTTACAAGTGTATTTTGGTGCATTCGTTTAAGAGTTTTCTATGAGTCTTCTTTATACAATTTGTAAGTCAAGTGATATATTTTTCAAGTGTATTTTTTAGGGATTACAAGTTGTGAACTGAGAAAGATGTTAAAGGTACCTTAAAACCTTTAAACAAGAGACCAATTATGTACAAGTGACTTCAACAAAAAATTAAATACATAATAAGGTATTAGGGAGTGGACATTGATGAGGAGTTCGATATCAAACCCCTATAAATTTGGTTCACACCCTTCTTACCCTACTCTTTTACTTTTAAGCTTATTTAATTTCAATTTATATTATATTGTTTGTTGAAATTTTTGAATTTTTACATATTTGTTTAGAAGGATATTACAATTAGGTATAATTAACTTGGGAAAATTTTAGAGAACCTAATTGACCTCCCTTACCCCTTGCCTCTTAGGTGCCATTTAGGACCAACAAATATTGTTTGTAAGGGTGATAGTAGTGAATTATATTATATTTTCTTATGCATTTCTATGTCATTTTAATCCTATTTTCAACATAAAATGCTCAATTTGTGTTTAATTTTATGTTGAATGCTAGGTTGGATGTGTTGATACCCATTTTAGACTAAAAAGGTAAGGTTTTGAAGTAAAATAGAGAAAAAATGTTTTTAATAAAAGAAAAACTTTTAAAGAGAAAAGTTTT
This sequence comes from Pinacopodium congolense, assembly GCA_028565735.1. NCBI lineage: Eukaryota > Viridiplantae > Streptophyta > Magnoliopsida > Malpighiales > Erythroxylaceae > Pinacopodium > Pinacopodium congolense. The sequence continues at coordinate 7,739 of JAOXYD010107093.1, forward strand.
CCTTGAAGAGGCAACATTTTTAAAGAATAAAAGAAGAGAGAAGCTTTCCAAGAGTAAATAGCAGCAAAAGAAACGTTTTAACCTTGGATGGGAGGCTTTAAAAGTAGTGGAAGCTATGTTCCTTACTCTTAAAAAAAGGGCAGCAAAAAACGTTTAAAGAGAAAGCTTTCTAGGAGGAGCATGAAAGCATAAAACATGAAAAGCCTCAAAGGAAGATTAACTCTTCTTAGGAGGACATGTATCCCTCTCATTTAATACATAAAAAAGACAAAAGCTTCACAAAGCTTTCCAAGAGGAGAAAATCATGTTGTTTTAAAATTCAGAGAGCAATATAAACATTATTAAAATAGAGGAAAAAGCAAAGGATGGCTTTGCTTAACATAAAGCCCTAGAACACAATAAGACAAAAGCTTTTAACAAAGCCTTCATAAGAGATGGCATACATATAATTAAAGGCAAGAAAGATCAAAGCTTTAAAAAGTTTTTCAAGCGGACGGTTACAAAAAAATTAAAAAGAGGACAAGAGCATTTTTCTTACAGCTTTGTTTTCAAGTTTTTTACGTCTATTGTTGAATGTATTGATGTTTAGTGCATTAGTTTAATGCTTTCTTGGTTTCATTAGTTTAGGTTGTTTTCTTACAAGTTTATAGTTGAATTTCTTGGTATTGTATGGAACCTTTGGTTTTTATTAATATAATTTCTATTTTATTTTTTAGCCTTTTTCATTATTTTAGTTTATTTATCATTTGTTTTAGTTAATTTCATATAATGTTAGCTTACAGTACGTTTGTTATCACTTCTCGTTTTTGTTTTTGTGTATGTGTAATGGTTTTTGTGTGTTTTTTTAGGTTTTTATACTGTATTAGTATATTGTCTTTTGTGGTTTATTTACTATTTTTATTGGTTTCTGTGTTTAGGAAAACAAGAAACAAAAATTGAAAACCAAAGTAATAACAAACATGGCCTTAGGTTGTGCTTGGGTTAATAAGTTATAAAAGGGATAATAGTTCTGTAATTATGAGAATGATTGGAAATCAATTGGGATTTGTGATTTTAGTTAAGATTGAATTGTAATTCTGGTTAAATGGCATGGAATAGGGATTAATACATAGGATTGATCACCTTAGGTATGGTTTCTAGTTCAACTACTAGGTATAAGCTTGTGATACGTAATCATCTGTAGCAAATACCATAAATGACGATAGGCTAGTTGAATTTGTCAGTGAAATAAATCAATCTAGTTTAGGATTCCAGTTCTCTAATGTACACATTCCGAACGTACAATATTGTGGCTTAGGTTAGTTATTCCCTAGCATATTAATGCTACTATGTCATTAAACTAGAGAGCTTGTTCTAGGTTTTTGTACTGTTAGAGGTATTTTTAGAGATTATTAGATTTATCTAGGAACAAAGGAACTTATGACGTAAGAGATTTTTTGTGTCTATAGGCTAGCATCTTAGACCAATTGCAATTTATTTTTTTAGGTCGATATCGCACCATAGAGGGGGTGAATTAGGTGTTTAAAATTATTTGCCTAATTAGTTAAAACTGGGTAAATAGAATGCAGAAGCTTAACACACAAACTTAATTCACCAAAATGAACAATCAACACAATAAAATAAATACATAAAAAGTAAAAATTACATGTTAGGCTTTGATTTTAATGTATTTTCATATGCATTTCATGCCAATTTAATGTACATTTGTTTCTAATTGATGCTAGAGTGTTTAAATACTAGTTATATTCATGTACATTGTAGATGGAAGACAAAAAGTGGAGAAAAGATCAAAATTTCAATAAAAATCTCAAGTTTCAAGAGTTAAGTAGCACCCTCTTTCACATCACCACTGTACTCTCTAGGCCACCGTTATACATAAGAAGATAGCGACTTAAACAGTGGTTTTATAATACCGTTATATTGTTCTCCAAGTGTCGTTTTAGTAACTATCAGGCAATTTTTGGCTAAAAGTTGCTCCTCAACTTGCTACAACTTGCCCAACTTGTTCCTACTTGCTCAAGACATATGTAAGAAGCTCTAAAGATTATTTTTATAGAGTTTATTTCAGTTTTGAAGGGAGACTTCAGGTCAAAATCAGATTTTCTTCTTCTTTCCTTAATTTTTAGGTTTTTCTTTCTTTCACAGCCTTTGTATATTATAATTTCATGTTGATTCAAGGATTCAATTGAGTTCATAGATGTATTGGGAGGTTTTCTATCAGTTTGTTCCATCGCTTGGTGCTTTCTAAACATTAAATCTCTTGTTTATACTATATTTGTTCACATATATGTTAAGAACATGGGTTGTTTCATTTCAATCTAAATTTTATTATTTATTTATGATGTTTAAGCTAAATCTTAGTTAATGACAAGTTCTTGAATGTCTTGAGTGAGTTTTTAACATATGATTGGATAATAATATTTGTTTATTTGAGACCATAATGCTTATTTTAAGTTGGCCACTTATAATATGATGTAAGATGGTTAAAGGTCCGATAATCTCTACTTTAATCATTGAAAAATTTAGTAATCAACATGGTTTAATTCAAGGATCCGAAAAATCTATCGTGGTTATCATGAGGGCACCAATCTTAATATGGTTTTTAGGATTATAACTTCCTAAACTTTAAGCCTACTTCTTAGACTTGGGAGTGGATCAAACCACGAACTAAGAATGTTAGAGAAAAGGCAATGACTTAACTATAGCTTTGTCTTGATTTAATGAAGGCCCTATATTAGAAATTCCAATCCATTTTATAACTTACTTAAGTCATTTAGGCTTAGTCCTTAGCAAATTAATCATTTGGTAATCCTTAGACAATTTGGAATTCAATTGAAAAGTAGGAAGCTTTTTAGTTTGTTTGAGTCAACTAACCCTTTTTAGTTAAAGATCTTGAGTTCCTTAGATAATTGTAATCCAATTGCCTTAGTATTTACATATTTTCTCTATGGGTTTGACATTTCGGAGTCTTAAATATGCTTTAATTTATTACTTGTGATCGGTACACTGTCATTAAGTTGATTTGGATTTAGGTTGAAATTACATGTGAATTGAACCCAATTCAAACAAAACAAAATTGTACTTCATATTTAAACCAATTCTAAAATAGAAATTCTCTAACTTAGGTTATCAAAACTTCATTTCATATTAACCTATGTCTGTTTTAATTCATTAATTCACTCATCAAGAATTTTAACCACATATAATCACATAATAAATATAAACCTCTTGATTATGCACTTATATGCATATTCTAAGATATGGATGCATGAATGAACAAATATACACCTCTTAAACCATCAAATAAATTTAAGCAATGCTTACATAAAAAAATAAGTAAATCTAAACTAATTTGCTTCTTGAAGCTATGTGTTTACATAAAATTCAATTTATTTTTTGAAGCTCTTGAGCGATCATAGTTGCATTTTATTCATACCTATCTTTCAATCACACTTGAAACATAAGCATTAGTAATAAACTTAGTATTGTCATTACCAAAATAAGATGGAACCTCCTTTAGTTCAAAAATCTCCCTCATTTTGGTTATGACAAAACTAAGTGATATTAAAAAAGCAATATCATCAAATTATAGGTATTAAATGATTGATAAACCTCCCCCTGAATACATCACAATCAATTGTAATTTAAACCATACGAAAGAGTAACTCTTTTCAATAAAAATAGAGAATAACCATTGTAAAATACGCAATTATATCATAATCACCAATAATAATCAATTGATATTAACTTTTATAATTAGGATAACTTTATTAAGCTAACTCCCCCTAAAATTAAGATTAAATATAACCATTAAGAATGACATACTCCCCT
>JAOXYD010107104.1:0-11569 GCA_028565735.1 Pinacopodium congolense
TTTAATTCATAACCCCTTAGACCTAACAATATGCTCCACCTACCCATATTTCTTTTTTTTTTTCATTTTGACCCCTAAGAGTTCACTATTTATGCAAATTGGCCCTTTCATGAAAAACTTTAAAAATCACCAATCGTCAATTTGTCATCTTCAAAGGTTATTGCTAACAACCAAGACCATATTCTGACTCACCTTGATGCTAGGAATAAAAGCCTCATGGTTTCATCACTATAAAATGTGGGAATTATGGCCATTGATGAAAATTTGATGAGGGCTTCAATAGTTTTTTTGTCAATTTGTCTAAATCTAGTGACAATTTGAACTTTTTTATCATAAAATTTGTTTTACTCATCAACAGATTTTGATTATATATAAATTATTGGATTCTAAAATTAAAGAACTTTTTCAATCATTGGATAAATTTTAAAAATTGGAGGAACATTCCAATCGTCAAAGTTATTATTTGGTGACCTTTCTAGTAACTTTGTTAAAAAAAACTTTGAAAAATACTATAAATCATGTTAATCATTTTCCCTTAAGGATCATGATGAAATTCCTAACAATTTGTGAATTAAAAACAATGGAATGCTTAAATATGAATAAGAACAGTAACTTAGCTGCATAATTGGACCACTCTATTAACCTAATGAGATCTAGATTTTTAATTGAGCTTAATAGGAAGTAGATAATGTCAAGTGAGTTTATTCCTTTCTTATTTTCTGGGCACATTAGGAGTCAGACCCACATAACTAAAGGAATACATCAATCATGTAAGTTCACATCTACTTGTTGATATAAGTCTATGCCATCCTTGAGTATGGTTTAATATTGGTTTAAAAGATGACATGCTACGTTAGGATGAATGTGCACAATATATATAAATATACATTACATATATGTGTGTGTGTGTATGGAATAATGATATATATATACATATAGATTTATATATATACCTGCTTATACAAGATTATCTATACATATATGTTCATATATGTATATATGTATTATTGCGATATCCATGTTTTTCATTATTAGGATATCAAAGTATACATACATTGGGATTGGGTACTTAAACATATACATGCATTATTTTGATCTAAATGTGACTGTGTGATTATATTGAATTATGTGACTGATGTGTTAGGTTATGATTATGGCGGAGGAAAAAAAAGCCTATAAGTTATGCCATTTAATGTGTATGCATCAAGATCAAATAAGCATTTGTATGATCATGTCAGATGTTATGAGATTTCATGATACTAAAGTATAATATTGATTAATACTAATTTATTCATGGTAGTTCATAGTCTTTCTAACTATTATTTTAAATAAATTTCAACCTAAGACAAACTATAAGCAAGTATGCTTATCATAAGTAATATAGTGGATCTACAGGAGTCTAAATAGCATTCGCTTAAGGATCTTACTATAACCATTAAGTCACTCAGTGTATAATTATTTAGAGAATCCTAATCGATGGATTAATTAAGTTAAAACTACTAATTAGTACACAATTTAGAAAATAGAACTCAATTAAATCATCTATTTATTAAACCTTATCTACTAAACAAATTTAGCCATGTATATTAACCAATAAATACTAAGAATTAAGCGTAAAGTACATATAGATTGATTAAAATGCAAATATTTAATAGTACAATGAAATTAAAAGGTTAGAATACATTGTAATATGCCTCCAGAGACATTAATAACCTTTGAAGTCAAAGATCAACGATGCCATTCATGAATCAAGTTATTTTTCTGTCTGCATAATTGACTTTAATAGTGGTCTACTCGAACAATAATGGCACCTATAATAGGTTGCATTGTTCTCTTAAGTCGACTAAAACAGTGGTACATATATAACAACAATAATGCCATTAATGAGGCATTTTTTGAAACAAAAATCACCCGTATTTTGACCTTTTTTAACAAAATTGAGTCTTTTTAGCATAAACCTACAATTTAAGTAATAGTACACATAAATTGGACAATTTAATATCAAACTAGCAGTGATGAAATAACAAATGATGCTCTAAATCCTATAAACTACATGCTATTAGTAGCTCCTAGTCAGGTCCTTATGAGACAAATTGTTGATTTGATTATACTTTTGATGTATTGAGTGAAAGCTAGCTACTAGTGTCGCCTTACTCCCTAAAACCCCTTTGGATTAAGAGATTCTTATAGTTATTATAAGTATAAGAGTGTGACTAGATTATTGGTGATGCTTTTCTCCCCCTAACCATTCGAGGTTTATTATTATAAAGATTATATTTGGAGTCTAGGGTTTAACAGATACTCCTTCTCCATGATTACTTGGGCTTTGAATGTATTACAATATACACCTAATCGTGATGAATGTAATGACATTCATCATGATTATGTGTATATTGTAATACTAGTATTTTATTATGTGTGAGCATATATTAGGTATGTATGGATGATATAATATTACTTAATGAGGCCTAGATGCCCTTAACCCTCTTTTTTTAGGTCAGGCACCATTTGCTTTATATTAGTGATTTTAAGGAGTGTCAACTATAACATTTCTACTTTATGGTAGGTGTAAAATGGAAAAGGCCCAAAAGACGTCTGCGAAGGAGCCAAAAGTGTCACAAGGAGTCCCTAAAACAACTTTATTTGACATGCAAGTGTATTTAGTAGGGACAAACGCCAATAATGTCATGTTTTAAGACTCATTGATAATGATGATGATAAAAAGGATGAAGATGCAGTAGTAATAACAATAACAATATTTACCACCACCAATACCCCCAAAGTAAGAGAGGTTAGATATATAGTTTTCAATGGTATATTTGAGGATTCGTCTGCTAGAGTTCGATGGTATCAAATCTAAGGAGGCCATCGATTTCCTTGACAACGTAGAGATGATGGGTAAGAGGCTGCATTGTTTTGGTAAACAACTAGTGGCCTAATGGAGATGTCTTTACAAGGAGTGACCAAGGATTGATACTAAAACCATATCATTTTTTTTACTTGGGCATAATAACCTAGTCTTTATTCAGTGAATTTTATGGACTCTTTCCTCTTCATAAATCAATAGGAACTCAAGTCAGAGTTCTTGAATCTATATTAGGAAGATAGGATGGTGGATGAGTACACCATAGATTTCATCTTATTAAACCTATATGCCCCAAAGATTTTTTAAGAAAAGCTATGGGTGAACAATCAATATATACAAAGGTTATGACCATTTTTCATCAATATGCCTATAAGTTATTGGGATAAATTCTCTACTCTTGTGAATATGGCCAAATAGTTAGAGATAGTTCTTATGGAGTATGGTACCTTGATTTGTGGTGAATAGAAAAGAAAACATTCAATAGGACCTTATAACTGTCAATAACAAAAGTAGCCATAGTTAAGCTTCTCATGAGGGCATAGTTAGAAGATGAGCTTACAACAAAGGGTTATTTGTGCACATAACAAGGTTAGGTTGCATTGTAGTAGGCTCCAAAAGTAGTAGCTTAATCTTGACATCCTCTAACTGTCAATAGTGTGATAGGGCACACTAAAGCCTATGCTACATACCACTAGGATTTTGCTACATATGTGGTTAGTATAAACATCTAATTAGGGACTGTTAGATAATGGGATTGTAGTTCTCCTCTAATGTAGTTCAACTACCATTTTAGTAGCCATAGGGGGGATTGTACTTTGGTTACCAATAAGGTAGAAGTTTCATAAGTAGACATTTGGGAAGTGTCTCAATCAAGAATTATTTTCCAACTCTCAGCAAAGAGGTTATAATCAGGTCAGGATGTTCACTCTTACCTCGTGGGATGCACAAGATTTAAATATAGTGATATCAGGTATTTTCCCTACTTTTAAATTAGAAGTTAGAATTCAGATACATCTGGGAGGGACTTACTCCTTTATATCATCAAATTTTAATATGAGACTAGATGTTGTATCAGATAGGATAGAATATTTCTTCCGGCCTCTATACCTCTCAATGATGCCATAGCGATGGATCTAATATACTACTAGTGTCATGTAGAAATCGATGGTGGGATATTTTCAATAATCCTAATGGTGCTGTTGATCATAAATTTTGATGTAATACTAGGGATAGATTGAATATTTAATCATTATGATACCTTAGACTTTAGAGAAAAAAAAGTGGTGTTTTAGATTCCAAGTGACATAGAGTTTTCTTTTGAGGGAGATAAAAGAATCATCCCATTTAATATAGTTTTGACAATAGCAGCTAACAAGATGCTTAGGTATGGATGTCAAGGATTCCTAACCATAATCAAGGATTTATTTGTAGAAAACAAAAACAACTAAAATAGTCCCATAATTCAGAAATTTTTAAATGTATTTCCTACGGAGTTTCCCAGATTACCTCTAGAGGGGAACATTGAATTCTAATTTAGCTTGGTATCTATTACAACTTTGATCTCCATATCACTATACAAAATAGAACCTGTAAAATTGAAAGAATTAAAAGAATAACTACAGGATTTACTTGATAAGGGCTTCATCAGACCTAAAACAACATCAGGGGATGCGCTAGTGTTGTTTATAAGGAATAAAGATGACTCTCTATGATTATATATTGACTATTGGTAGTTAAATAAAGTGACCATTACAATAAATATCTACTAAAAAATATCTACTATCTTAAATTGATGATCTATTTGATTAATTTTAGGGTTTTAAGTCCTTTTTTAAGATTGACCTAAGATTTGTATACTATTAACTAAGGAATAAAGTGGAAGATATAACCAAGATTGCCTTTATAACTCAGTACAATCCTTATGAAGTCTTAATAATGCCCTTTGGCTTTAACACTGCTCTAGTAACCTTCATAGATCTACTGAATAAGATGTTTAAGTCATTCTTAGAAAGATTTGTAATTGTATTCATCTATAACATTTTATCCTAGCACTTAAGATTAATGTTGTAGACACCTCGAGAACATCTACTAAATGCCAAGTTCTCAAAGTATGAATTATATCTTGAGAGTGTCATATTCTTAAGGCCTATGGTATCTAAATTTGAAATAAAAGTATACTCATAGAAGGAGGAAGTTGTAAAAATTTGGGAAAGACCAACGATGATGACATAAGTGCAAATCTTTCTGGGATTAGCAAGCTACTATCAAAGATTTGTCTACTAATTTTTCAAGATAGTAGCTCCGCTAACCAATTTGACGTAAAAGAATATCTAGTTTGTTTGTTATGATTCTTGTGAGTAGAGCTTCTAGAAGATGAAGGGTGCTTGACTATAGCACCAGTATTGGATTTATCAACTAAAGGCAGAGGATTTCAATTGTACTAAGATGCATTTAGAATTGGCCTAGGATGCATATTGATGCGGCATAGTAGGGTAATTGTTTATGTTTCCAAAAAACTGAAAAACATAAACAAAATTATCCTATCCACTATTTAAAGATGGAAATAATGATCTTTATTGTAAAGATTTGGGGAAAAAAACATATTCTAACATGACAATTTAAATTTTAGGAAAAAAAGGTTAGTATAATTGTTAAGGGATTATGATTGAAAAATTTATTATCATCTTAAAAATGCCAACGTCATAGAAGATACACTAAGCAGGAAGTCTTGGGTAGTTTAGTACATATCATAGTAGAAAATAGAGCCTTGACTAAAGAGTTTCATGATCTGATGGATCAAGGAACTTAATTTCAAATTATGGATTTAAGTGTACTACTAGTAGTACAATAATACAATCAATATTACTAGATAGGATCAAGGCTACTTAAGGTCAAGACCTTAAGTTCCATAAGCTTATGTATTAAGTATGAGAAGGATGCCACCAGAATTTTAAGATTAATAGGGGTGTATCCTATAGATGAATAGGAGTTTATGCATTCTAGATATAGAAAACTTGAAGGAGGAGCTTTTAGACGAAATGCACTATATGGCATACAATGTACATTTGGATTCAATCAAGTTATATCATAACATCAAAGGTGCGTATTAATGGGACGGTATGAAGAATTATGTAACTTGATATGTCTCCAAGTACTTAATATGCCAATAAGTAAAATTTGAGCAATAAAGTAAGCTGAAACCACTACCAATCCCTAATTGTAAATGGGAAAAGATCACAATGCAATTTGTGGTTGACTTATCTTATACAAGTTTACCTGATTGAAGATAGACTAATAAAGTCAGTTAATTTCTTACTAGTAAAAACTACCTACTCAGTGTTCAAACTCGCACAAATATATATCAAATGGATAGTGTATCTCTATAAAGTATCTTTGTCAATAAATTTTGATTGAGGATCTTAGCTCACATATTAGTTATGAAGAAAGTTATAAGAAGCATTAGGCACTAGATTGGACTTTAGCATGACATTCCATCCTCAGACTGATGGGTAATCTAAGAGAATGATTCAGACTCAAGGATATATGATGTGGATGTGCATGATAAACTTTATAGGTTGTTGGGATTTATAATTGCCTACAATTGAGTTCACTTACACTAGTAGTTACAAAAAAAGGAAGGAGTATTTGCTAGATCCTGTGAATTCAGAATTGTCGTGGTGTCCAGATCAAGCTAAGGAGTTTAAGACTTGCCCATGAGGATTCTAAACACGTCTTTAACTTCTAACTTATTTATTTCAGCTCATATTTATAGATCTAGCCATGTATGTATTATAAAATGTATATCTTGCATGTTTTGATTCAAATGTGTGGCTAATCATATTTGTTGCTATGGATTGATGTTTTGATGTTTTATAAGAGTTTATATGTCTGTATTTTGCTTATTGAAGATCTGAAACTACCAATTTTAAGCTGGCTACTTAAGACCATGATTTAAGATAGTTTAAGCATGAGAAATCATCTTAAATTGTTTGAAAAATCAATAAGCAACATAAATTAATCTTTGCATGACCAAACCTTGATTTTTTTGTAAAAGTTGGAGTTCTGGAATTAATTTTCCAGAATCACTTTCTTGAAATTAAAGCCCATTTATTTGATTTTAAAGCATAACCAAACTTTAGACAAGATTAAATAAAGAAAAAGAAAAGTCTTAACCATAGCTTTGTTTGGATTTTGTGAAGGACTTTAATCAGATTTTAAACTTGTTTTAAAACTCAATTAAATCATCAATCATCTAATCCATATCTACTTTACACATTTGGTAATTTTCTGAAATTTTCAGAAGCAATTTAAAATCAATTTTGATGTATTTAAGCCAAAGTAGTCAATTTTAAGTCATTTTCTAATTTTTAATCAAAATCTCTAGATTTTTCCTAAATTATTGTAATATGATTAACCTGGTAGTTAAGCAACTTTTTCCCCGTGGGATCAACATTCGGAGTCTGAAATATTACTCCACTTTATTACTTTTGCGATAAGTGCACTTACCTTAAAGTCCGTTGGTTTTTAAAGAACAAATCATTTTAAAATCATCCGTAATTTTAAAGTCACCTAACCAACCCAACAAACACGAAAGAAAAATAAAGGGAAGGATAAAGAAACAATGAAACTTCCCTAAATATATACGTTGTCGCACTGCAACCATCTATGCTAACTAAGAGATAAGAGATTAAGAAAGGAAAGAAGAGTGAAAGTAGAGAGGAAACCAAACAGACAAACAAAACTAAATAACAAAAATTTAAATCTATGATATTGCAAGCATGGTTTACCTCCCATCAAACGCTTCTTTAAGGTCCTTAGCTGGACCTTAATGTTAGAGAATAATGATTCTCTTTAGAGGTCCATACCTTCTGTCGAACTTCTCATATCTAAGATAACTTGTTAATAATGAACAAGCTTTTGCACCTACCTCCAATTCTCTCTTCATACCTTCAATTGCTTATGTGAAGTACCTTAAGAAAGGATTTTGGCATCCAATCGCTTGCCTGCAATCAAGAATTGCTATACTAATAAAATCAATGAACAGGGGTACTTGGTTTTTTTCATTAAAGCTCACAACATCAATAGCTTCTTCTTCCTTCTTTGTTGGCTCACTGATCAGCTCCTCACCACTTATAAATGATTTTTTTTAACTTACTCACTTGGCTCCAGTTCTTGACTATTTAAGGAACTTTCTTGCTCAGGTTCTGCATCAACTCCGACTAACTGTCTTATCTGTGTCACCAAGTCATGGGTAGATGATATTATATTTACAATGCGAGCATTCATACTATCAATCATGGCCTCATTCACTGATATGAAAGTACTTAGAAGCTTCTCCAATCTTAAATCCTCTTCTTCTTGGAGTGATTGTTCTACTTATGGGGTTAAATAGGAGATAGAGGCCTCTGCAACTTGGATGTGAGCTTCGAAAGTGGCATTGGCCCTCTCCAGTAGATCTGCTAACCTTGATTCCTCAGATGTGGGGATGGCCCTTGTCAATAGCTCACTCAATCTTGATTCTTCTTCCTGTTGTTGATAATAATTTTGAGGAGGTGGCTCATAGTAAACCTGATCACTCCAAAAAAGCCCTGGATGATGTGCATTATAATATTCATAGGTGTTGTTCCCCTTGTGCTCATAAGATGTCCACTTAGCTCTTCCTACTTCGACTGAATACACGACATTGTCGTACCACTGGTAGTCAAGATAGTCTTTCATATTCTTGTGGGTGCCCACTTGTGACCATAAAAACAATGACGTGCGTAACTAGAACTCAAAGAACATAAAACAAAAGAAAACAACAATTAAAAAAAATAAAACAAAGTATAGAATAATAAACACAAACAAACTAGATTCCTTGGTAACAATGCGAAAAACTTGTTACGGTCTAAATAACTTATTTTTATCAATTTAATCCTAGACTAGACAAAGGCATGCATACCTTGTCAACACGTAGTATAAAACAGAGTAAACCCTGAGTATCGTTCTCCCTAGGAATCTGAGCATAACAATAGACCAATTAATGTTTAATTATCTAGACAACTCAAAAAGGATTGTTTAAAAGAAGACATAAAACAAAAAAAAACAAAAAAAAAAAGAAAGGCCAATCTAACCAAAGGCTAGAGGATAAGATTCTAACAATTGATAATTTGACTAGGGCTCGAATTACAATGGATTTAACAAACAAGAAACGCATTTCATTAGACAATTTTATGACATGCTTCACAAACAAAAGACATAACCAATGGTCATGGAAACATCTTTTTTCTCCTAAACTCAATTTATCTATCTTGGTCCAGCAGAAAAATTAAAATAGAAGGCATTAATATCAAGACATATAGAATTAAGTTCGTTATTTCTAGGGACCTTCACAAAAGACTTTAGGGCTTGGTCCACACCTAATTTCAATTGTATTACCTAATTAATATTACAACAGTTAAAAGCCTATGGTCAAGGTCCTTTAATCATCTAATGATCTAACTAAGATGGCCACTTAAATAAGATTAATTGAAGCTCTTTAATTAGATAAAAATCCTCCAAACACACAATCCATTTCATCCTAACCCCAACTCAATATGTTAAGCACACAACATAATCAATAAATTCAAGATTAAAGCAATAAAACACATATTCATTGATGGAAAATAAGAGTTCATAAAAGGGTGAGAAAGGGAAAGCTTTACAACCAAATCTTGGTCCAATCTAGTTGAAATCTCTTGCAGACTCTAGGCACTCCCTCTAGTAACATTGAGCCGAAATTGATCAAGAGAAACAAAAAATATAACCTAAAACTAATTAGAAAATGGGAAAAACGAAGTTTAAACACCTAGGTGTGTTTCTCTCTTCTCCAGTTGAATCTTCATTTTTGTGTTATGAGGCCCATTTATATGTTGCTGGATGACTCCTAGGGCTTCAACATTGATGCTACGTCGTTTGGATGTGATTTGGATCTAAAAATAAGTGAAACGTTGCATATAGTGCTTTTAATGACGAGTTGGAGCCAATCAATGGCAAGCTGAAAAGAGCCGTTGATAGAGTAGATTTAGACTATCAACGGTGGGCTAATCATCCATCAACGGTGGGCTGGCAGGGTGTCATTAATGCTTTGTAGATTTGATCTTTTTTCCTTTCTTTGCTCTAAAATCACTCCAAACTTCTCCAATTTTCTCCAAGCACCATATATTCTTAAAATAAACAATAATAACTCACAAATGGTGTTTTTCATACATCAAATGGGAAAAAACAAAGTAAATTATGCTATAAAAATGAATAGAATTCATCCATTAACAATATGGTGAAGATGCAAAAATCGAGTAAGCACTTCTGCTTACCAAATAAGATTATCTAAGCCTCAGTAGTTTTGGATGATTATTAGAAATTTGTGGATAAGATACAACAAACTCAAGTCATCATTGTCATACTTAAGCTCTGGAATTTACTCAAGTTAGAGGCTAATGGCATTGATTGTGAAAGGGTGAGATACCTAATGCGCCACTTGTTCGTGATGTCCCTTCGATAGTACCTGAGGAGGCAATAGGTGAGGCTTCATTTGAGGCTACACCAAGTGTTCATCCGCCTTGCCCACGTTCACCTGTTATTAAGGATCCTCCTCATACAGTCATTCCATAGACTGATCTTATGACTATCATATTGAGGATGGAGACTCGTATTACTTCTAAGATATCTAAGCTACGTGCCACAATTTATGACTGTTTGCATAGTATGGGGCTTCTCTTGATGGCATGGATTCACGTTTAGAGCAACTTAAGGACTATCATAGAGTTCAATATTGGGATAGTTCTGATTTTTAGTTATTTTGGATTGTTTTTACATTTTATTTTCGGATGTTATTTCTTTTCGGTATTTGTGTTTCATGGCTTAGATTGTCTTTCTATTTCTTTTCTGACATGACTCACTCCTTTTAGATGTATTTTGGCTTCTTAAATGTACATTAATGATCACATATTTATGATATTGAAGCATTATTTTATCTCTATTCCATTTTGTTCTTTAATCAATTATCTTATTTCAATTTTGACAATTTCTTCACTGTGGACTCCAATTGATCATTTTCTTAATTTGGATCAAACCAGCGCTTTCTTCTCCTTTATCTCTCTTACTTTCTTTCTTTATTTTTCTTCTAAAGAGTGAGGATATTTTCTCATTTAATTATGGGGCAGGGATTTCACAAGTCATACACTTGAGTTTTTATTATCTTATAGCATATCATATTATCAATTTTCTTTAATTGTCTATAATTTGTTAAAAAAAATTCGATTTTGATGCTTCTAATTGTCTATTTTTTCTTTTAAATTCTTTTTTTTACAATTTGAAATGTTATATGATTAATTTTGAATATTAATGAAAAAATTTTTAGACTCATTTTATAATTTGGATAATGGATGCCCGATAATCAAAATGATATTTAACTTATAAAATGCAAATTATTTAGTAATTTTATGACTTCTTTTTAACCACTTTTATCATTCAAAGAAAAAAATGAATAAGAACAAAAATTAACTTGAAAATATAATAAATTCTATTGAACCAAGGGAGGTTCCAAACTTGGTTTTGATGATAACAAAACATGCTTAATCACTAATGATTTGAGTTTATGATGTTAATCTTTAAGATAGGTATGTTTCAAGAAGGATCCATTATGGAAAGCTTGGAGTTGGAAGGTCAAAATTGAAGTTAAAGGCA
>JAOXYD010107115.1:0-25295 GCA_028565735.1 Pinacopodium congolense
AAGGTCTTGAAACTTCCAATTCATTTGAATTGCCATTATCTTCAAATTTGACCTTCAAACTCCAAGCTTTCCATAATAAATTGTTCTTCAAGCATACCTATCCTTAAGAATAACATCACAAACTTAAACCATTAGTAATCAAACATGTTTTCTTATCATCAAAACCAAGATTGTAACCTCCCTTGGTTTAATAAAAACAATATCAGGAACTCATATTAAACATGAAACAAATCAAACTCCTCATAGAAATCATACTCTTGAATAAATGAAGAAGAAAGGTGAATTTAATAGATGAAAATCGGTTAAAGGGCACCAATTTCTGGCTCTAAACACATTTACAAGGTTGATTCACGTGTGTTGAGCTTCAACAACTCCATAATACAACTCTGATTTGTAAAACCAGATGGAAAACATGAAGAACAAGAGAAAATAACCCTAACATTCTCCTAAGGTTCTCTCTAATTTTCTTTTTTTTCTCTGTCTATCATTTGAACAAATGGGTTCTCTGTGTTCTTATATGTGTCTCTTACAAGTTGCAGCAAATAGAGAAGGAGATCCAGCTTGAAAAGTGTCGACTGCTACTTAAAAGGAGTTAAACGGTGCCTATTGAGCGTCGCTATTTAAGTCTCTGATTCTGTGGTAGAACGACGCCTAGCTTTATCCGCCATTTTACTCCAAAACTTCAAATTTCAACATCCTTTTCTTAGATTTTCTAAATTAAATCAACTCCAATTGCAATGTTCTTCACTCAAACAAATATAATTAAGCCAATAAGCATCAAATGTAATGAATTATACAACAATTTAGCTTAATTTAGAGGCAAATGTGGTATAAAAATAAAGTCTATCAACACCACCACACTTAGTTTTTACTTATCCTCAAGCAAATCAAGCTATCATTAGGTTCCAAACAACATATAATCTTGAGAAAAATGATCCCAATCAATCAACCAAAACCATTGAAAAGAATTCCCTCATCCTTCAATTAATATGACAAAGTAAGAATTTATAAATTTGATTTATCCAATCAAGTTGCAATTGAAATTAATTTAGTTCATGCTTCTTTCAACTTATCCTAAGAATATAATTCCATTCCAAACATAAAATGAATATAAAATAAGCAAGAGGTAGCATCAATGAACACAAATCAAAATCCTTAACCTTAAGCACTAAAAAGAAAAAACAATGTGGATCTAGCTTTAGTTAAGAAGTCACTCATTCTTTCCTACTCAAATGTGGATAGTTTATGGTGAACAACCCTTGGCTTACTAAATTGAGCAATCTTTTATCAACTAGCTTTTTGCACCACTCATAACCTCTGCTCAATTGGTTAGAAGTCAGTGGAGTGAATAAAATAATGCTCTCTTTTCACTCTTTTCTTTTCTTTCCTTGCATTTTTCCTCTCTTTTTTTCCATTTTTTTTCTTTTTTTAATTTTAGTTTGCATTGAAATAGGATAATGAAATTTCATCAAAGATGAAACATTTAGCTTAGAAAGAATCAATTTAGAATTGGAATGTCATAGTGAATTAATAGGACTTAATTGTCAAAAGCATGAAATCAATCAAGATCAAAAGCTCATCAATCCTCAAAATCAAAAGGATAACATCTTATTTGGTCAAAAGAATTATATTCAAAAGGCAAACTTGTCATTGATAGGATCAAGATCGAAAATTTTTTTCCAACACATTATAGATTGATTGGAAAATGATGATAAAAAGATAAACTTATGGAAAAGTAAAAATAAGCATGAAATCATATCAATCCCTCCCACACACTTAAAATAAACATTGGTCCTCCAATATAATAAAATGGAAATGACAAACAGAATGCTGGAGAAAAGGGATAGAGAACACCCGTATAATGAAATGTTACTTGAATGAGCTGGGTACAATGCAAACAACCATTGATATCAACAGTTGACAAAATATAAGAAATATGAAAGCACAAGTGCAACAGAATAATAAAAGAAAAAGAATGCTCCATATCATAAATATATCAATAATGTAACTAAAAGGAAGCATACAAAAAAAAACAAAAGAACTAAAAACAATGAAAGGAAAATACATAAAAAAACAAATCAAATATGGTCATCCAAAAATGAAAAACCTTATTGAAAGGCCTAGCTTAGAACAAAAGGGCTAGCCTAATAACTAAAAGAAACTAGTTAACTCGGAGGAGGCAATCGATCATGAACAAAATCCCATAAAGCTGAATACGAGAAGAACATCCTCAATACGAGAAGATAGGAGACCTTACTGGGATTACATACGAGTAAGGCATTGTTCGATACGATCCAGTTGATTTGAAGAATAAGGCATAAGAGAAAGCCTGTTAGTAGTTAGGGGAAATGGCCTATGGATGGAAGGAGGAATATTGGGAGCAAGCAAAGTAGCTTCTTAAGAACCTTCATCCATGTCTTCAACTGAAATAGATGCTGCAGGAGGTTCATGATCAGCATCCACACGTTCACCCTCCTGAAAGGGCTCCCAAGTCAAATTGCACTAAACACCTCTGACCATAGAAAATCGCCAAGACTTAAGACGAGGGCAACCAATAATGGATGTGGGCTTAGGCTGAACAGCTGTATGGTCCTTAAATGAAATGCCAGCCTCAGTAAGCACCCGAGTAATTAAAGCTAAAAAATATAAATTCTTTGCGACATGCTTTGACACATTCCTCATGCTTTGAAGAATGAATGATGCCAATGGTAAACCCTCGATGGCTTTTAAACCATGATTAAACTTATGTAAAAGGTAAATCTCATCACACCTTATCTCATTCAGACCACTAGCACGAGGTAAAAAAATTTTAACAGATAAGTTCCATTATAATTCGCCTCTAAACAAATAATTGATATGTTAGAAAATAATCCTACCCAAAAGTCTGAATCAAACCCAAAGCATTATGGAGAGCCTCAAATGTAAAAGTCGGATTCGACTCGACACCATTACCATGAATTCGATCCACTCGATTATGATAAGGCTCACTAACATCTAACACGTTAAGAAGGCGAGAGAGTGAAGCTCTGGTAAGGTTGATAAGCACTCCTCTAACCATGGATTGAATCTCGAGAAGGTCTTCAGCATCCTTCTCTTCCATATTGGCATAAAATTCACGTACGAGTATGGGATAATAACGACTAACCAAGACTAAAATAGGGTCCCATTCCAATGTATAGAATATAAAACTGACATGAAATTCTGCATCCAACGTAGGAGCTAAAGATTTCTCGTTGATGGACTTGTTTGGTAGAAAAGAATCATACCAATCAGCATTCTTCGGACATGTAAAATGAGATACATATCTAGCCGCCGTCTTACATGAGCTAAAAGTGCCTTTAAATTGTCTAGGAGGCATATTGGACTTAAATAGAGCAATTGAAACACCAAGATTAAGCATAAGGTAAGTAAAGACTCTAAATCATGTTAATTTGATGAATATTGCAAAAAAAACTTGAGCTAATTGTCTAGGATTAGGCCTAAAAAATTCATATACATCAACAATTGACCTAAATTAATTAATAAAAACCAAAATTCAAGGTAAAAAGTCAAACCCATGTGAAAAGACTAAAATGCTCCTATTTAGAAAAATTACCCAAATTTTTACGGAAAGATTATGGTCTAAAATTGGTACCAAAATGTAGATAATGCTCTAAGATATGCAATGGAAAAAAAATTTATAAGCAAACAATGCCTAAATCATCATACCAAAAAAAATAAATTAAATGAATAGTAACTTCAGACAGAAACACCTGAATTTGGTATAGAAAGAGGTTATTTATCCATGAAATAACCCCTAAATCAGATAAAGCTTGAGATTATGAGATTTTGACACCTAAATCGTCGAATTTGGTGAAGAATTGAGGGAGAAATCAAAGATTTAGGGAAAGGGAGACAAGTTCATCTAAAGAGAGAAGAGGGAGGAGATTTGCATTGTGTAGGCCAAAATTGCATCATTTCCTAGCCTTTGTGGGACTTAAATGGCGACCTATGAAAAGTTAAACGGCGTCGTTCTTCTCCCACCGCTTAAGCTTCCGAAAAGTAGAATGAAGGCTTGTAACTGAACAGCCCGTCATTTAAGTGTCATGATTTAGTGCTGAAATTGAGCTCCAACTCAAATTTTTAGCTCTAAATCTTATCTAAATGACCCCAATTTAATACCAAACAAAGATCAAATGAGTTCATAGTTAAATAACTGAAACTCTAGCCAAGAAAACATCAAATTTAAGCATCAAAGAGTTAACTAGACTTAGGCTTTTAAAAGAAAACTAAAAGCTAAAAAGAGATAAAAAGAGCTAAGAACTAAATTCAAAACAACTTAAACAAGTTAAACAACTAAAAAGAGACTTAAAAAGACTAAAAACCAAATTTTTACAAAATAAAATAACAAAACCTAAGACAAAAGATAAAGAAAAGAAAAAGCTTTAAAGGAAAAACTAAAGCTAATTAACTAAAAGACTTTAAAGAATAACACTTAAACAAACTTAGAACGAGCAAAAACAAACGAAAAAGAAGCTATAATTAAATATAAAAACAAAAGATTAAAATCTAAAACAAAGAAAACTAAAGAACAATAAAAGAACATAACCAAAACAATATAGAAAAAGGATTAAAGGAAGACTAAAACCACTAAAAAGATAACTAAAACAACCTAACCTAACATAAAATTAAACAACCTAAAAAGGGTCAAAAAGATTAAGAACCTCAAATTGATCATTGACCCTGTTAGGCACATAAAGCTTTGCCCTTTGACCGTTGACTTTAAAAGATGATTGACCATTTGACACTTCAGTGGTACCATAAGGATAAATATTAAGCACATTGTAGGGGTCAGTCCATCGGGACCACAACTTTCCAGGAAATAACTTTAATCGAGAGTTATAAACCCAAACTTTGTCACCAATCTAAAATTCAGGAGGAACAATATTTCGATAATGCCATTTCTTAGTTCATTTCTTATATAACTTGTCAGTTTCATAGGCATTAAGGTGAAATTCATCTAGTTCATTCAATTGTAATAACATCTTTTCGCCAATGTGCCTTGCATTAAAATTCTAGAAGTTAATTGGCCAAAATGCCTTATGCTCTAATTCATTAGGTAAATGACAAGATTTACCATACACTAAACAATATGGAGACATATCAATGGGTGTCTTGAAAGAAGTACGATACACCCATAAAGCATCATCTAAATTTAAAGACCAATCCTTTCTAGATGCGTTCAAGGTTTTTTCTATGATTCTTTTAATTTCTAGATTATAGACTTCCACTTAATGACTTGTTTATGGATGATAGGGTGGCAATTTTATGGTGAACACCATATTTAGATAGGAGGGAATTCAAATTATCGATTACAAAAATGAGAGCCTCCATCACTAATTATAACTTGGGGTGTTCCAAATCTTGTAAAAATGTTCTTCTTAAGGAATTTCACCGCCACTCTGGCATCATTTGTAGGTAAGGCCACTGCTTCCACTCATTTACTTACATAATAGATTGCGACTAAAATATATTGATTGGGAAATCACTTAAGGAATAAACACATAAAAATCAATGCCCTAGACATAAAAAATCTCACAGACCAAAATGTTACGCAATGGAATTTCTTGTTTTCTTGAAATGTTTTCCGTTCTTTGGTATATATCACAAGATTTTACCAAGTTAAATGCGTACTTGAATAATATGGGCCAATAGAACCCTGATTATAGAACCTTTTGTGTAGTTCTAGTTGGCCTGAAATGTCCTCCAACTTCTTTGGAATGACAATGAGTTAAAATAGGGATCACTTCACCCTTAGGCATACATTTTCTGATAATTCCATCACTACATATCTTGTATAGGAATGGATCATACCAAAGAAATTTCCTTACATCAAGAAGAAACTTATTTCTTTGTTGATAAGAAAAATCATAAGGAATAACTATTCCAACTATATAATTGACGTAATCCACATACCATGGCAAGTCATCCTTAATTGCTAAGAGATGCTCTTCGGGGAACATTTCTTTTATGTTAAGGTCACTTCCTTTTTCCATAATGTCCTTAGTTAATCTTGAAAAATGATCAGAAACAAAATTTTCAGCAACCTTCTTATCTTTGATTGTAATATCAAACTCTTGCAACAATAAAACCCATCTGATCAACCTCAGTTTTTCATCTGATTCAGTCATTAAAAACATTAATGCTGCATGATCAGTGTATACTGTTATCTTTGACAACTCCAAATAAGAATGAAACTTATCAAATGAAAAGATAACATGTAAGCATCTCCTTCTCAATCATTATATAGTTCTTCTGGGGCATCGTTTAAGGTCCTACTTGCATAATAAATAGGATGAAAGATCTTGTCCTTTCTTTGCCCAAAAACTGCACCAATAGCAAAATCGATTGCATTGCACATTAATTAGAATGGAAGAGACCAATTTGGTGAAACTAGTATTGGTGCGCTTGTAAGCTTAGACTTCAAAAATTCAAAAGAGTGTATACAATTGTCATAAAAATTAAACATTGAATCCTTGCTCAGAAGATTAGTAAGAGGCTTAGATATTTTATAAAAAATCCTTTATAAACCACTTGTAGAATCCAACATGTCTTAAGAAACTTTTAATTTGTTAAACTAAATTTAGAGTTGGGAGTTGAGCAATGACCTCTATCTTTGCTGAATCTACTTCTATTCCCTCACTGGATATCTTATAACACGTCATAATACACTCTTGCCCCATGAAGTGACATTTTTCCCATTTCAAAACTAAATTTTTCTCTTCACATCTCTTATGCATAGTATTAAGATTTTCTAGACAAGAATCAAAGGACATTCCAAACATTGAAAAATCATTCATAAAAAGTTCAATGCACTACTCAATCATATAAGCAAAAATGACTAGCATACAACCTTGGAAAGTGGTAGAGGCATTACATAGCCCAAAAGGCATCCACCTATATGCAAATATCTATAAGGACAAGTGAATGTTGTTTTCTCTTGATCCTCCGAGGCAATTGGGATTTGTAAATATACACTATATCCGTCTAATGCACAGTGAAAATTGTGTCTTGCCAATCTTTCTATGACTTCATCAAGGAAAGGAAGTGGAAAATGGTCTTGTCTAGTGGTATCATTCAACTTTCTATAGTAAATGCACATGTGCCAACCACTAACCTTCCTTATTGCTATTTGCTCATTCTTCTCCTTATGAATCACTGTAATGCCTCCCTTCTTTGTACTACTTATATTGGGCTATCCCAAGGTGAATCAAAGATTGGATAAATTATTATATCATCTATCAATTTAATAACTTTATTTTTAACAACTTCCTTTATGTTTGGGATTAATCTTCATTCGGTTGGACAAAAGACTTTCTACCCTCTTCCATAAAGATCTTATGTGGGCAAATTGAAGGGCCCAATCCCTTAATATCAAAAATTGTCCATCTTATAGCCTCATCATGCTCTCATATAACTCTTAACAACTTGTCTTCCATGACATCATCTAAAGCCGATGAAATAATCACTGGAAATTGTGATGGAGGATTTTAAAAAACATAATTTAAATGAGTAGGAAGAGGCTTTAACTCTAATTCAAGTGGCTCCTCGATTGATGGTTTTGATAAAGGCTTTATAAGCCTCTATAAATTATCAAATTTCTTCAAAGGATGTCATCTTGAGGAGAGCTTTCTAGCATCCAAAGCTTTTAAAACTTCTACTACTTCATTGTCATTTGGATCTATAGATTGAGAATGGATCAGTACTTTCTGTAATGAATCTGAACATAATTTAAATGAAGGGTCACTAAAACAATGTTGAACTCTTAAAAAATTGCAACAATCAATGTCTACTGGATGTTGTATTGCCTTAGTCATGTCAAACTCTATTCCTTCTTCCTAGAATCTCAGAATTAATTTACCGTTATGCACAGCAATTAGTGCCCTTGCTATAGCCATGAATGGCCGTCCAAGAATGATAGGAACCTTACTATCTTCTTCTATATCCAACATCAAGAAATCCATGGGAAAGATAAACTTATCAACCTTAACTAAGATGTCCTCATTAATCCCATATCGATAAGTGATTAAATGACATATCAATTGCAATGAAACTGTTGTAGGCTTAGGTTCTTCCAATCCTAATTTCTTGGAAATAGAGAAGGGCATCAAATTAATACTAGCACTAAGATTCATAAGTGCTCTCTCTATTTGCAAACCACCTATGGCACAAGGAATGGTAAAACTACTAGGGTCCTTTGGCTTAGGTGGAAATTTTCTTACCATAATTGCTGAATATTCTTCATTGAGCTTAACGATTTCAAATTCATCTAATTTCCTCTTTTTTGGACAGAATGTCCTTTAAAAACTTTGCATAGCTTGGAACTTATGCAATGGCTTCTACAAATGGGATGTTAATATCTAATTTTTTAAACATTTCAGCAAAATTCTCAAATTGCTTATCCAATTTTGCATTGTTCAGCCTTTAAGGGTAAGGAACACGTGGTTGCATTCGAGTTTTAGATTCAATAACCACTTCCTTACCTTTTTCTTTCTTCTTCTTTACTACTTCCACCATTGTTTCATCATTTTGGTCATTTTCTACATCTTCCTTCTTTTTAACTTCTCGACTTTCTACTTCCCTTCTACTTCTCAAGGTAATAGCCTTTACATGCTCTCTAGGATTGGCTTGAGTGGTACTTGGGAGCTTACCAGAGAGCCTTTCTTGTAAAATTTGAGAAATTTGGCCAACTTGAGTCTCGAGATTCTTAAGGGATACTTCATTATTTTGCAATTGAGACTCATTACCTTGTATAAACTGAAACATTGTCTCCTCTAAACTTGACTTTGTTGAAGGAGGTGGATTTGTTATGAATCCAGGTGGTGGAGCTCTTTGTTGGGTTGTTTGGGCTGGAGGTTGGTATGTATTCTAATTGTAATGCAAGAAAAATTAGGGTGGTTTCTCCATCTAGGATTATATGTATTGGAGTAAAGATCATTCCTTTGCTTATTATAGCTCACAAATTGAGCTTGATCAGGCTCTCTAGCAAAGGGACTACCTATTTGACAATCTATTAAAGCATGAGATGGGCTACCACAAAGTTCAAATTCTACTTGGTTTGCATCTCCACTACTTATTGTTATTTGTTTAAATTGAAAGCATTGCTCCTGCTTTTCATAAATTTTAATAAGTTTACATTGTGAATCTTTGAAGATATTTTAATCATTTAATTCACCTCACTTGGATGCCACAAAGGCCAAACAATTGATATTAGAGTAGGTATCACCTCGATTAAATTCTAACGAATTTGTGAGAAAAGATTAATATGGCACACTCTATGAACACATTTGCTCCCTCTTATAACATAGAAGGCCATAACCCTCATAGAGTCCCATATTTTAATGGAAAAAACTACTTGGTTTGGAAGAATATGATGAGATGCTATTTGATAGGTGAAAATGTTGATTTATGGATTGTTGTTTCATAAAAAAAATCCCATGCCTACCAAACTTGTAGGAAATGAATGAGTGCTTAAGAATGAAAATGAGAGGAACAACGAAGAAAAGAAGTTAGTTTCTTTAAATTGTAAAGCTATGTATATTTTGTATTTTGCTTAAAACATGAAAGAATTTAATAAGATTTTTATATGCAAAACTACATATGATATTTTGCATACTATAAATATCACTTATCAAGGCATAAATTAAGTTAAAGAAACTAAAATTAGTATGCTCACTTATCAATATAAACTTTCTTCAAATTTTGCGTAATGAAAATATCTCTACTATGTCTGCTCATTTCAATAACATTATAAGTTCTTTAAATGGTCTAGGTGAGACTTATTCATGTGTTAAGTTTGTTAGGAAAATTCTTATATCTCTACCGAAGTGATAGGAAGTGAAAGTCACCGTTATTTAAGAAGTAAAGGATCTCAATGCTCTCCTCTTAACAATCTTATTAACTCATTATTAGCTTATGAGATAAGGATGAAGGATATACAAGAGAAGTAAGATGTTCCAAAAAGGAAGAATCTAGCATTCAAAGCTTCTAAGAAGGAGGAAAGTGAAAATGAAGAATCCTCCCTTCGAATCAAAAAAGAAGAAATCAATCTCATCACAAGAATAGTAAATAAATTCATGAGGAATGCATCTATGCAGAGAAAAGGTAAGTATTTCTCTAAAAATAAATTTATTAATATAACATACTTTAACTATGGTGAAAAAATTCATTTGAGGTGACAATATGCACACCTCCAAGAAGAAGAAGAAAAAGAAAAGAAGAAAGAAAAGAGGGGATGGAAGAAGGAAAAGAGAGAAAAGAAAGAATTTAAAAAGAAGAAAGCATTGAAAGCTGCATGGTCCAAGTCAAGCGATTCTGAAGAAGAATAAGTGGCTGACATTTGTTTCAATGTACATAATGAGGTAAGTCCTTCTTAGTGTAATACAAGTGAAAATGAATGTGAAGTTGATTACTCATATAAAGAAGTATTAGAGCATATAGAAAAATTAACTAAGAAAAAGAAAGAATTACAGAACAAACAAAAGAAAACTTTATAAGAATTAGATGAATGCAAATTGGAAAATGAACTTAGGAAAGACCTAGATCTAATTACTCCTATGAATGTAAAGATAATGATGAATTAGTAAATGAAAATAGAGCCTTAAAGAAAAAGGTAGAATCTCTTAAGGAATCACCTGTGAAGTTTATTAAGGAAAAGGAAAAAATTAGAAACAATACTAAATGTTAAAAAAATAGGAAATCGTAAACATGGTTTAGGATATAGTAATGGAGCATTTATCAGTAAAATCTTTTTTATAAAAGGAAACAATTTCGAAGGCGAAAGTACTCCTAGAAATGTTTCAAATTCATTTATTAGACCTCAACCTAGACATCACGAACATATATACGCATTAAGGCCTAAGATATTTCCTCAACTCAAATTTAATGATAGATGAACCTTCACTCAACCAAGAAAAAATTTTCAAAAAAGATTTCGTAATGATTTTAGACCAAGAAATGATTATAGAAAGGAATATAGGACTTACACCCCTTTGTTTTAGGTATATTATGAATGATATGGACATGTTCAGTATTTTTGTAATGACTATTTAAGTTCTTTGTCAAATTGACATGAAAGATATAACATTCCAAGAGTGAAAAATATTTGGGTTCCAAAAGTTCTTCAAATCTCCTTTATGTATGCTTATTTTATTTTTTCTATATTAAAAATTATAACAAAAAAATAGAATCTATTCTCTTGGAAATGCAAATGTATGAGTTCGATCGACTGAATGAAGTACACCAGTCAACCTAAGGTTAATCGATCAATATCCTATTAAGAATATTTTTATTTTTATGATTGTGACCTTCATTTATATTTTCCTCTTTTATCGAGCTGCCGCCTCCTCAAAATCCTTAAACCTTTATTTTCTTTTGTTATGTCTACTCTTGCTTGTGATAGATTTAGAAATGTTTTCACTAAAAGGAAGAGATAATTATGTTACTAACATTCAAGGACCCAAGCTGAGATGGGTACATAAATTTATACGATTTCTTTATTTTATAGGTAACCAAGAGGAGAACAAGTGCTACATTGATAGTAGATGTCCATGACACATGACTGGAGATCCTTAATAATTTATCACTTTTAAAAATAAGGATGGAGAATCCATCACATTTGACAATAATGCTAAGGGTAAGTTAATTGGAATTGGAAAAGTCAATAAGGATAATTGTCCCTTGATTGATGATGTTCTACTTATTAAAGGATTGAAATATAATCTCTTAAGTGTAAGTTAATTATGTGACAAAGATTATAAAGTATGCTTTGTAGGATATGAATGTGGTGTTTCAAAGATTAGCGATAGTAATGTTGTTATCTTAGGAAAAAGATAAGGAAACATCTATATTGTTGATTTATATGATGTGACTAACTCTGAAAATAGGTGTTTGGTCTCCTTAAGTGAATTTCCTTAAATTGGACATAAATGGCTTGGAAATGCAAGCATGGACCTCTTATCAAAACTAAACTCCAAACATCTTGCAAGAATCATGAAGTATTAAAAGGATAAATTTAGTGGAGCATGTCAAATGGGAAAGTAAATAAGATGTTATTTTCTAATCAAAAAATTGGTAACATCTTCTAGAACACTTGAAATTATTCATATGGATTTATTTGATCCTACTAGAGTAGCTAGTTTAGGTGGTAAATCTTATGCATTTATTATTTTCTATGACTTGAGCAGATTGACATAGTATTATTTTTAAGTATAAAAGATGAATGCTTTATATCATTTTTAAGCTTTATAAAGAAAATTCAAAATGAAAAGACATGTCTATTGCAACCATTAGGAGCGATCATGGTAGATAATTTGACAATAACATGTTTGAATAGTTCTTTGATGATCATTGTATTTTACATAATTCTTTTGCGCTTAAAACTCTAAGAAAAGTGTAGTAGAAAGAAAGAATAGATCTTTACAATAAATGGCTAGAACTATAATTAGTGAGTATGATTTACCTAAGTATTTTTAACGAGAAATAGTGTCATGTGCATGTCAAGTTGTTAATAGGGTCAATATAAGACATAAAATGGTTAAAACACCTTATGGAATTTTGAATAGTAAGAAATCCAAAATTTGTCACGTTAAATTGTTTAGTTGTAAATGTTATATCTTAAATACTAAGGATAGTTTATGTACGTTTGATTCCAAAGAAAATGAAGGCATCTTTTAAAGGTATTTTTGGCTAGTAAAACATATAGAGTTTTTAATAAAACAACTCATGTAATTGAAGAGTCTATGTATGTTGTATTTGATGAAACTAATCCCTTTGAAAGGAAGAGAATTTTTAAGATTGATGATACAAATTTGTGCAAGAATTTAGAGAAACTAACACCTAAAAATAAAGGAAAATCATCTTAAGAGCAAATAATTAAACCGAGGGAAGATAGGAAGGATGAAGAGATACCAAGAGATTGGAGATACAAGATTGATCATCCCTCTAGACAAATAATCGGTGATATTCAATAAAGGGTAACTACTTGATGTCATTTCAATTTATTGCACCTAGATTTTATCTCAAAGATTGAACCTAGGATTATTAAACAAGCCTTAGATGATGAAAATTGGTTTTTGATAATGAATGAAGAATTGAGTCAATTTAAAATAAACAAAGTTTTGAATTTAATACTTAGGCTTAAAGTTCATCCAATAATAGGTAGTGAATGGGTGTTTAAGAACAAATTAGATGAGCAAGGAAACATAGTTAGGAACAAAGTAAGGTTAGTTACTAAGGGGTATAACCAAGAAGAAGGAATACATTATGATGAAACTTTCACCCTTATAGCTAGATTAGAGGCCATTAAACTCTTACTTTCATTTGCATCATACATGGGTTTTAAATTATTTCAAATAGATGTTAAAAGTTTATTTTTAAATGGGTTTTTATACAATAAGAGGTTTATGCTAAGCAATCCCTTGATTTTGATTGTCATGATGGTTCTAAGCATATTTTTAAATTTTCTAAAGCTTTATATAGTTTAAAACAAGCACATAGAGCATAGTATTTGCTTATGTGCTAGATTTCAATCGTGACCTAAAGAATCTCACTTATTAACAGTTAAACACATTTTAAGATATTTAAGTGGTACATTGCATTTAGGACATTGGTATCCTAGAAATACATGTTTAGAATTAGTTGGTTATTCTAATGTTGACTATGCAAGAAGTTTGTTAAATAGAAAAAGTATATCCAGTGCATGTCATTTCTTAAGTAATGCATTAGTCTCATAGTTTTGTAGAAAGCAAAGTTCTATTGCATTAGCTATGACGAAAACTGAGAATGTAGCCAACAGTAGTTGTTACATTAAAGTTTTGTGGTTTAAACAACAACTTAGGGATTGTGGTTTAAAACTTAACCACATTCCAATAAGATTTGATGACATGAGTAAGATTTGTTTAACTAAGAATCCTATTAAACATTCTAGAACAAAGCATATAAAAATTATGTATCATTTCATTAGAGATCATGTTTGAAATGGTGATATTGAACTTGAGTTTGTTGATACTATGCATCAATTAGCAGAAATCTTTACTAAACCTTTGTGTGAAGAACTTTTTTTCATGATTAGGAGAGAGATAGGTATGATAGATGGAAATTACTTGTGACATGGTACGATTACTAAATTTTTTTGATTTTAAAGTTTGAACTTTATGTATCTTTTAAATGTGCTTATGTGTTTTTGTTGATTCCAAAAAATGGAAGAGAATTATTTGATATTATGTTTCATTTAGGAGGAGAATATATTTTTTCTCATATTGCATGAATTAAGAAGGAGTATAATTTGAAATTGTTTATGGTGATGGTATTTGAATTTGATTTTGAATATTTAGGGGGAGTTTGTAAAAAATATGATATTTTATTTATTTGGATTTTCATAACATCACATGTTTTTGTTAGCACCAAAAAGGCAAATATTGATGAATCAATGGAGGTTCCACCTTATTTTGTTGATGATAAAACAATTTTATTACTAATGTTATGTTTAAATATGTTGAAAGATAGGTATATTGATGAAGTATGAATGTATTCTCTTAAAGAGCTTTAGAGCTTAATTGGAGTCTGTGAAGATCATATATGAAGACTTAAATTATCGAGGAAAAGAATTAGTTTTGATATATGTTTATTCATGTAATTTTTATTGTAAGTTTTTTTATTTTGTTTTTAATTATTTAAGAGACTCACTCATGCATATTTTCATCCATAACTTAGAAAATTCATATAGGTACATAATTAAGAAGAATTATGTGATTAATATGTGTGTATGTAAAAAATCCTCTTGATTTGTGAAATTTTTAGTTAAGAATGCATGAATTATTAAGGTTAGTGAAATTGTATGAATTGAAAATTGGTGAAATATAACATAATAGATGGAAGTTTTAGAAAACATAGATATTTGGTTGAGATAAAGTTGTTTTATTATGTTTGGTATGGTTTAGTATGTTCAAACCTATTTAATTGGGTTTAGGTTTGAATTAGGTTAATATAGATTGATTTGAGTCGAGATAGGTTGAAATATTCTCAACCTAATTAGATCGATCAACCGATAGTTACAAAAAAAAGAAGAAGTGAAAGTTCAAGAATAATCCTATTTTAAAGTGATTTAATGATTATAAACTTGAGTATTCGTTGATCAATGACTAAATGACCATGTTTTGGGTGTAAAAAGGTGTGTTTAGCAAGAGCAAATTATCCCATTATCATTATAAGTACTCCTATAATCATTTTTTAGCATTCTAAGTGTGTTTGTGTGATTTTTATAAAATAGTGTGAGGCTTTTTGTATTCATTCATCCAAGTGTTTTGTGAGCATCTTCTATATACCAAATTGAGTTTTAGCAAAACAGTTTTAAGGGTTGTTTTTTGTGAGATTGTAAGGTTGTTCTTTAGCATAGAAAAAAAAGAAAAGAGAGAAGGTTATCCTTGTGATATAAAAAAAAAGCTTGTAATACTAATGATGTATTCTTTTTTGCTTTAGTAAAAACATCTTCATAAGTTATTTTGGGAACTAGATGTAGGAGCAAGTGGATCACTTTGAACTAGTATAAATCGGTCGTGTATCTCGTCCCTACTCTTTTAATTTTACATATTTATTTAACATTGATTGATTTCTATAAAATTTATTAAGTTTAAGTTGTGCTTCTTAGAAGATGTTTTAATCACCTAAATCACCCCCTTCTTAGATGCCATATAGGCCTAACACCATTTGATCCAGCACTAAAAAATTCAACTTCTTGTATTCATAAAGATAAAACCGTACAATAGCATGATAAAAGCACACTCTTTTATTGATTGAAAATTAGGGAAACATGATGACAGAAAATTGATAAAGTGTAGGAGATACAGATTTAAACAACATTGATTCTTTTGGAATGACATGAAACACCTCTTAGAAATGGCATCATTTTGTCTTTTGTTGAGGAACAATTAAATATACAAAACAACATCATTATGTTGTTAGATTTTTTAGGTAGAAAATGATGTTGTTAGTAAGGGAACATAAAGAAATAAAATCATGCCATTTTATGCCACTATAATTTCATAAAAAACAAGCAAAATAGCATCATCTAGTGTTCTGGTTAATAAACATGAAAATGACATAATTTTAGGTTATAAAGAGGAGAAAAAAAATAAATGCTAGTTTTTTAATTGATAGTTATTAATTGATTAAAAAAAAACTTATAGGCTTATATGCCACGTAGTAGTCATTGATTGGTCAAAGATTTATGGAGCCCATATTACCACGTGGACACAATATAGGCCCTATATTTTTTTGAACAATCAATTCCACGGGACAATTAAGGTTTTTCATGATTGAAAGTTGACAGAAGTGTATTTTAAATTGTTTTATAGACCTTAGAATTTTTAAAAATATTTTTAAAATGTTATGATTCTTTTTGAGCAATTGAAAGAATTAGGATCTAAATGATATATTGTTTAGGACCTTAAGATCTATATTTCATTTTTTGCATATGCAAAAGTGATACATAGGATTTTAGTCCAATTACTGGCATAAATGGAACCTAAAAGTGAGTGAATTGGGTGACTTTAGCATACACTAAGCTTTTTGGCAAATTAATGAATACTTATCATGTATGAAAATTAACTACTTATTATGTAAAGAAGATAATTTCATTTATATGAATTTAGATAAGAATTCAAGCTAGTAAGAAATACACTTAAGGTATGTGGCATTGGAAAACTATTGACAACAACACATATAATATAGAATTGTCTTTAGTCTCTTTAAGCCAATAGTCCTTCATCCTTGAGTGTCTAACTTGTATATCTTATACATTTTTTGGTCACAATATATGCAATAATTTAAACAATATACTTTGCTTTTCTTCATAAGATGAAAGGAAACATCCATGGAATTTTTCAAGTAAAAGAATGAAAACACACAATCTTGATAAAAAATAAGAGATAGACAATTATGTTTAAATAAAATAACCAAAGAAGTGCAATAATCAAGTAATCAAAGGACTAAAGTAAGAGATTGTACAAATAATGTATATTAGTTCATTCCTATTTAAGTTATGTCTACTCCTAAAGCTACTATTAGGAATTCTAATCCATTATCATTCTTCACTAGTAGGTAAAGAGAAAATCAATACAACTTGTCCTTTTTCAAAGGTTTATGACAAACCTTATAACACTTTTTATTTAATAGTGAAGAGAAACTAACACTGCCATCTTCCTTTAATGATGATGAGAAACCATAAAAGTTTTAATGGTTTATAGCTTTCTCTAACACATTTCTTAGAATAAAAATTTCATAATAGTTCTGTAGAATTATGCAACATACTCACTATATAAAGCTTTCTCTCACTAAAATACAATAACATAATGTTCGTTATTTTTCTTGAATTCTTTTGCTTTAAGAAACACTTTTTATAAATTTTTTTCGAACTCCTAACCATTTTTATGATCACTTACTTCTTTATTGGGCATAGCATGCCTGTTTTGGTTTATCCACCATCAATCCTGTCATTACTAAAGCGTCTTAATAATCTAATGGGGTAAACCAAAAACTTTTTGTGATGTTATTTATTGGAGAAGGTGTTCCAATATGTAGCTGTTTCTCTTATCTTTCCAATACTTCTTTAATTACCTCAATTCTAAATTTGTAGATAAATTTACAATTAAAATATTCTTGTAACATTATTATCCAACATTGCATTCTAAATTTGTTTAAAAACCTTTGAATAGTAGATGAATCAGTTCAAGTAACTTATCCAAATATTTAGGCACCTATTGTATATCTCCAATCATGAACTAAAACTATTTAATAATCTTTTCAAGACTTATTCATCCAATCTAAGTTTCAAGCATGAATTCAAAAACATTCCCCAAGCATTTTCTAAGAACTGTACTTTCCAACGTTTCTTATAATTATTTAAAAAACTTAATTAATATTTTAATAATTTTATGATGAAAACTATGTATTTGAACTTACTCAATTCCATAGTTAACTTGTTAAATTTCACTTATTGGGTAAAATCAAATATTTCTTAATTTAGTTTTAACCTACCTTTTAAAAAAATTGGCAAAAGTATTAATAAGAAATAGTTAACCTTTGAGCTATACAAAAGGACCAAACGAACAGAGAAATTAGGAACCAACTTACTTGGCTAGAGAATAATAAAACAACAAAAAGGTTAAAAAAAAAAGGAGTAGGACTAGATAACAAAGGTGAGTACCACATAGCACAAAAAACCATTGACCTCTTAGATAATCAGAGCTAAGATCCATGGATCTTAAGAGTCATCATCACCGACGTTCTATTCATATAATTCACCGCAGAGATTAGACTCTGTCAAGGTTAGGTTATCCTCCAAAAAAGCACCTCATTGTTAGGGTCTTAGTTGTGTTCTTTGAATCATAGCCATCTCTAGCCAAGTCTTATACTTGCATTGTATTCTAGCTTAATCTTATAAGTTAGTCTTTTCAACCTCATCAAGTGAATAATTGAGTGAAGCACCTGTTTACTGCTAGAGCTATAATTTTGAATAATCTTGCGATTTCTCACCTACCACATTGTGTAGACTATGTTCCCTATAATGAATTACCACATAATTCCATCCCTCATTACCATGCCACTTTATTACATGATATAAGCCATTATGAGCCAAACATCAAGTTCCATCATAACCTAACCACACACTCACCCAATCTACTTTTATATAAGGATGCAAAATGTACACCTAAAAAATAATTCTTAAATGGTTTCCTCTGCCACATTGCAAAGAACACATCAAGCAGGCACATTTAAGAATCTCTTTAATCAATCCATTATTGGCAGCCTCCATTTCTTTACTAAACAGAGGCAGAGTACAACTTACAAAATGGCTTGAGAAACTAGATCATTCCAAACCAATTCACTCATGTAACATGGGTTCATAAGTATTTTCTACAAGATTGGTTGGTGAAGAGGCCTGAAGTATGGGCACTCTAGCAAATGCTATCTTCTTCGCATAGGAGTAGAGAGGTATGTAACATCTACTACTTTGTGAAAATTCAGTAACTAAAAATAGTTCCATTAGCTGTAATAACAGATCTTAGTGAGGACACTTTCTCCCCTATAATTAGGGTCTCAAAACCTATCTAGATATCTTATTAGAAAGATGTTTAATTTTCATCACCTACACCCACCTAAAGCCATTTTAACCTCTTCCCTCAATTTGATCAAGCTTCCCATTATGCAAGGTGTATCTACTTTGGCTTAATGGTCCTAACTGAATTAGTAGACAAGTATTTTTAATGAACCCATTGGATGCATAAGGCTTCCTTGTTTGCTCGAATTCACCAAATTGGTTTTACTATAAGAACTTTATTGGATAATTTGATGGAGGGGATGCCCAAACCACCTTCTATCATAAGTAGGCATACTTCACTCCATTTCACCTTAGCCATGACTTTTTTTTTAATGAAATCCTCTGAGCACAAGAAACTTTTGACAACCTGCTTAATGTTTTTAATAGCATTAGAAGAGATCTTCACATGAGTAGCCCAATAGACGTGGATGCTACTAATGATAAAGCTTATAAGTTAGACCCTGCCAACTAGCAATAAAAATCTATTGCTCCATGATGCTAACCTTCTATGAACCTCATTAATAAGTAGCAAGAACTTGGATATTGTTAAGAGATTGGATGCTATTAGGATCCTCAAGTACTTCAAGGGGGTCTAACTGTTTTTAGGGTTGTAATGGCTTCTAGCCATCGTGGATGTAACATTAGACTAGCTAAAACATAGATGAGGCTCTTCTCTAGGTTAACTGTCAATCCAGTAAAAATGTTTAAAGGCCTTAATAGCATTCATCAGAGTAAGAATAAAGTGAGAGTCTACCTTTAATAGTAAGATCAAATCATCAACAAAGAAAAATAGTAAATATTTTGAGTTGATTTCACTTACATTGGTACTTGAAGCTACCATGAGATTGAATAACATGTTTAAGATATCTGTTCAACACCTCCATTGTTAAAGTAAAGAGACAAACTGAAAAAAGTTCACCTTGCCCTCAAATGACTATCCATTCACCAAGAAGTTATAGGTAACAATTGAGATACATTGCTCTATCCAAGATATAAACTGTAGGGGAAAGCTAAAGGCATGAACGGAGTGCAACAAAAACTTCCATTCCACCATATCATAAGGCCTTTTGGAAATTGATTTTGAGAGCACAATTCTTTCCAGATTTCCTTCTATTATAGTTCTTAAAGAATTCCTGAGCAAGCCTTATATTATCATCTATATTTCTCCCTTTTATAAATGCTCCTTGATTCACGGTCACATGTTTAGGAAGAGCTCCTTTCAACAACTCAAAATTCAACTTAAAGATCACCTTCTATATGGTGGTGTAGCAAGAGATAGGTATCTAGTCCTCAAGTGTGAAGGGGCGGCACTTCTTAAGAACCAAAGTAACATAATCTCTATTCATCTCCCTCAACAACTTTCCTTTGTTGAAAATTTCTAGGATAGCTTCAATAAGAATTCTCTTCATAAGTGGTGATGTCTTCTAAAAAAATAAGCCATTGAATCTTCTAGGTCCAGGGCTTTTATTAGGGTGGAGAGCCATGACTACTGCTCCACTTCTTAGTCCATGACAAGCTTGGTAATACTAGAGAACTCTGCTACATTAATCCTATCATGAATGATGGATTGGAGTAAGGCTGTAAAAGATAGGCTATTGGTGAAAAATTATGTTTCCACTTCCTTAGCTAGATCATCTTGGGCATAGATCCATGTACCATCGTACAATAAGAAACAGGTCATACAATTGGAGATTTTAAGGGAAAGCATTGAGTGGAAAAAGAAGGCAGTGTATCATGAGAGTATGGTGGTGATCAAGAGTTTGGTTATACTTAGCAAGAGTTGCTTTATTAGCTTTAATAAGTGTCTCATTAAGGGGCCTCTTATTTAGCTTAATTTGAATATGTGAAATCAGTCACTTTTTGCTTTCATGGTCAAGGTAGTATCACCAACTTGATCTAAATTCAACTATTTTAAGTGATATTTCATAGCAGTCAGCTTCCTTGTGAGAAAAAACTACTTATAACCATCCACATTGTATGTCATCCCTACTAAAATGTTGCATAGAAGCCCTAACGAGTTAGCAAGTAGTTGTTGAATCTAAAAAGGTGGTGAATCTGCTACTACACCTAAATATCTCGTAGCACAATAGGAGTGTGATCAGACAACATAGGATTCTGGAAAGAAACCTTACTATTGATCTGGTTTCTTCCTAAGAAATAGGTTACGATATTACTTGTTAATCCAAGTAAAGAGATTTCCCTCCATTATTAAATCTTCTAGATCTAGAAGCTATATATAAGTTTGAAGTTCATCAATGTAACTTCTGAAGATGGATTGCCCTTCCCTTTATGATGGGTAGAGGACATAATTAAAGTTACCCAAAAGCAGCTAAGGATCAATCATATGGAAACCAATTTGGTGGAGTTTGTTGTTCATTCACAAAATAAATTATGAGTTTTATGTTCAAAACCGTAAGTATACGGATCGTACTTGTAGGAAAGAAAGGATATCGATCCCACGAGGATTGTATCTAGACACCTTATCAATTTGGCTTACACTTTGTTCAATAAATTGATATAAGAAAATCAAATAAAAAGAAAAAAAAGACGCAAACAAATTTCGAAGCAGGAGCAAGCAACACAACCAATCACAATACAACAGAGGAAAATTCAGAGAAAAACCAAGATTTAAGAATAGGATTTATCGTTATCCCTATATTTTCCCCTTTGGTTAATTAATCTAATTTATATTTGGCCTAAGATTTCCTAATATTTTAGCTACTCTCTCTTAAAGTGCAACTAAACGTCACTAGCTAAATAATTTAGGATTAACTTTGGGATCTCTCGACATGCAAACCCTTTCCTAAACAATTAACTAGATATGAAACTATCCTATAAGAAGTTTATCAATCTATTGAAATCTCTTCCTAATAAATTAATATTTTGTTGTCTATAGGTCTATTAAATACCAACTCTCATTGTACATCTAACACAAATTACCAAACTCACTCTCTCGATTTGATGTAGGGTTTAAGCTCAATAAACAACACAAATATTTCTAAAAATTAAATTAATAACCAAAGGGTCTCCCAAATAATTCAAACATCAATTCCTAAAAATATTTTAGCCACACATAATAATAAAAATAAATTCCATCAAGTCTATATTCTTGAAAATGCAAAACATAATAAAACAAAATAAAAATAAAAATGAAATGAAATGAAAATAAATCTTAAAATAAAATATAAAACTTGATGAACTCTTGAAGTTTTTATGCTTGTGTAGTAATTTGTGAGAAGCTCCTCTATTTTCTGCTCTCTTTCTCCCGTAACTTCTTCTCCTTAGTGGCTATCCGAAGTTGCTTTCTCTCTCGCCCCCTTTCTGTCCGCTGCCCCTTGCTAGGTCTGTTCTGCGCCTCTTTCGTCCATCATGTCCCGCTACTCTTATTTGTGTTTGTTTTTGGTTTTATTTTCTACTTACTGCTAATTTTGGGTGCAAGGTCTTGAGCTGTTAGGAATGCTGGCTTGGTGTGGCTGGCCTGCTGCTTGGCTAGTCCATGGAGGAAGAGGTCTGCTGGTAAACTGGGTAGGTCTGGAGGGAAGAGGAGCAGTTGGGGCATGGTCCAGCAGAAGGTAGGCCAAGTGCTGGGCTCGCGCATTCTGGGGCGAAGAGGGCTGATTGAAGACGCACGGACTGGCTGGTGGCTGGGACTCTCAGGCTGGACTGCTCTAGGTGGGCTTGGGTCAAGGGCTGGCAGGCTGCAAGGGAGGAGTAGGGCACATAGCAGGGGAGGAACTGGGTCGGATGCTTCTGGCCAGGGCTTGAGCTTCTTTTTCTTTTTTTTCTTAATTTTTAAATTTAATTTACCTACACAATAAATAAATACACCAATAAAATTTAATTCTAATCTAACATTAATAATTAAATAATTAAACACAAATATAAATAAAAACACTTAAATAAAAAAAACTTACTTCAAATTAATACTAAACACAAATAAAATAATAATTAAAATTATACTAAATAAAAACACAGAAAATAAATATTAAAACACAATAATAACAACCTATTATGCAAGAAACACATGCAAAACACTTAGAAAAACACATTAAAAAAACACAATTATCAAGCCTAAGGGAAACACTTAGCGTTTTTTGCACTGGTAAACCGAGAAGGCTCAAGAGCAACATTTTTTAGGGAGTTAAAAGCGCCTTAGAATTGTTGAGGGGACGTGATGAACCGAGATTAAACAGAAATTAACATTAAGCACGAGCATAAAACGGATAATGAACCTAGGCAAAAATATGCGAATGGACCGATAAAAATGGAAAATTTACTAAAATAAAAATTTGCATAATGGAATATAAATTAACTTAGAATAACTCAATTCAAGATTGAATAGCTCGAATATGTGAAATTCCTAAAATGCTTTTAGGTTGGGAAAATGCCCAAATTTTTACGAAAAGAGTTATGCACAAAATTGATACCAAAATGTAGATAATCATCTAAGGAATCTAATGGTACAAAATTTATAGAAAGACACTGCCTAAATCATCATGAAAAAGCTAAAATTTTAAGAGGTAAAAATAGTACCTTCGTACAGAAATTTCAAAATTCAAAGCTGATTTTGAGGTTTTGACATGTTGATTCAAAAATAGTGTAGAGCTTTGAATTTACGAGATTCTGATACCAAAATCCCTAATTTTAGTTAATATTTGAGGGAAAAATCGAAGGATTTGTTGAGTGGGAGACCAAAATCGCTAGGAAAGAGGAAAGGGAAGAGAGCTAGAGAAGAACGACACCGTTTCTGGCTTAATCGAGAGTACAATGGCGGCTGCTAGGAGTATAACAACACTGTTTTACTCCCGCCGTTTGTTTCCTAAACAACTAAAAGGTGGCTTAAGTGAATAGCTCCCTATCATTTTAGGGGCACAGGTTACTCTTAAAGATGACTTGAATTTCACATTTCAAGCCTTAATTCACTTCTAAATGACCCCAATTTAATTCTAAAAAATGATTGAATGATTTCCTAGCTAAATTACTAAAGGTACTACTAAAAAAACTACAAAAATAAACCCAGTTAAGATAGGTAGGATTGAACTTGTAAGAAAGAAGAAAAACAATGCCAAAAAGAAGGGAAAAAATTTAAACAAACATAAGGAAAACAACATTAAAACAAACTAAACAACTCAAAAGAAACCTTAAGAATTGATCAAATTAAAAAAAAAATTTACAGAAGAAGATAAAAAGCTATAATTTAAGAAGACTTTCTAGGAAAATCTTGTAAAAGAGACTCCTAAACTAAGCTTAATTTAAAAAGCTTGACACAAGATAACAAATCAACTAAATAAAAACTAGATAAGGGAACTAAAAAGAGACTAAAAAGACAACAAGAAACTTAAAACCTTGAGAAAGAAAACTAAAGACTTAAATAGAAAAGAAACAAAACACATTAATACTCAGATAATTATCATATAAAACATCCTAAAAGGGGTCAAAAAGAGTGACAATCTCGACTTGTCCATTGATCCCATTAAGCACATACAGTTTGGCCCTTTGTCCATTCACTTTAAAATATGATTGTCCATTGGAAACTTCAATGTAAATATAAGGATAAACGTTAAGAACGTTATAAGGACCAGTCCATTGAGATCGTTTCTAAGAAAAGGTTTCATATGAGAATCATAGATTAGAACTTTATCACCAACTTTAAATTCAGGAAGAACAATGTTACTATCATGCTATATCTTGGTTCTTTTTTTTTAATACAATTTGGCATTTTCATAAGCTCTAAGATGAAAGTCATCCAATTCATTTAATTGCAAAAACCTTTTTTTGCCAACTTGCCTTGAATTGAAATTTAAGAAATTAATTTCCCAAAATGTCCTATGCTCTAATTCCACAGGTAAATGACAAGATTTACCACAAACCAAATGATATGAAGACATACCAATATGTGTCTTCAAAGTAATGTGACACACTCGTAATGCATCATGTAATTTTAAATACCAATAATTTTTGGATGCATTAATGGTATTTTGAAGAATTATTTTGATTTCCCTTTTAAAAATTTTAACTTCACTGTTTGTTTGCACATGATAGGGCGTGACGACTTTATGTGTTGCACCATATTTATATAAATGAGAATCAAATTGTATATTGCAAAAATGGAATCCTCCATCACTAATTATAGTTCTAGGTGTACCAAAACTTGTAAAGA
>JAOXYD010107116.1:0-11569 GCA_028565735.1 Pinacopodium congolense
AGTAAAAGTGTAGGGAGAAGAGATATAAATGGATTTATACTAGTTTCCAGAGGTCCACTTTCCCCTACGTCTAGTCCTAAACAATCTATTGAGATTATCACTATACAAAGAACAATTTATATATTCTTTTTTAAGATTTAAGGATAACCTTTACAATCCTTTTTCACTAGGGTTAAGATTAACCTTACAAACTCTCTTTTTTCTAAGGTTTAAGGATAACTCCTTTAACAAGAATTTCTCTCACAAAATAATTACCCCACAAACTACGCTTCCCAAATGATCAAACCAAGTGTTTAGGGGCTCACACACCACTTATAAAAATGGATGCAACAATGAAGCTCACAAAGTCCACACACGAACTCATTCAAAATGCTCAAATCACTTTTTATGATTGTTTCTTACACTCTTAATCCATAAAACTTATGCAAAAAAATACCTATATATAGGCTTAGAATCTCATACTAGCCGTTTATTATTATTTCCCAACATTCTAAAGTAATTAATTCATTTTTTTGATGAAAAACTACTTCAATGGTGGTTTATTCAACACATAATGGCATCATTGATTATATTGTACACCGTTTTTTATCTCTAAAATTGGTACTTTAATGTGAGTTAATAATAGTGCCATTCTACTCCCCTAAAACTATCATTGATCTCCTAGAAACATACCAAAAGTTGATTGTTGAATCAAGGGAGTTCTTAGTCTAAGTTTTTATGATAAAAAACTTGTTTGTTTACTAATGATTTAAGTGTATGTTTTGGATTTTAAAGATAAATGTATTTCATGATGAATTTTGAATGGAAAGCTTTAAACTTGAAGGAAAAAATTGAAGTTTATAGAAGAATAAGGGATATGGTGGCTTCAAAACCTTGGTTAGGTTATTTCAAATATGGTTGTAAGTTTACTTAACGTTCAATTGATCTAAGGGCTCAAAATTATCATGCATTGCATAATGTTTTATAAAAGTGCATAAAACTTTTATCAGATAGGTTAATTCATATGTTTAGATTGTTTGAACATTTCGATGAGTCAAATAGGCTCGAATCATGTTTTAAAACTTTCTTGAAATGTTAATTAATGTTAGGGAAGTTTTTGGAAAGGTTTAGAATTGAATTAAGCATTGTTTCATATTTTTCTAGAGATATATGGTCGGCTAACAGGAGGCATAATGCAGTTTGAGAAACCGTCGTATAGCCATATTCCCCAGTGAACTATATGGTGGTTTGGCAGGGTGTTGTATAGCTCTCAGAAGTTGATGTATAGGTCCAACGGTAATTTCTACTCACGTGTTTTATCTTCTTTTAACCTCTAAACGGCTAGTGTTAACCAACAACTTTAAACCCTTCCTAACCCTTTATATAACTCCTTTAAACATTTCTATCGCTTCTTTACGCTCAAATAACATATTTACAAGAAAAAATCACTCTCTCACTCAAAGCTATCAATACCTTCACTACTCTTGTTTCAATCCATGCTTTCACCTTTCTAATTTGTTTATGAGATTATAAATTTGCTAATTTCTGGTTGTTTAAGTGTTCTAGTATTTAGTTTATCTTAGTTTCAATTTTTAAGGTGCTCATTTTGGTAGATTAAAGCTTGAACTCATAAATTATCAAAATTATTTATGCATTTTCTGTTCTTGCTTTAATCTCAATTTTGGTCACTTTAATTTGATTCTAAAATTTTGGAATTGTTATTTTCTGTTTACTTAAGATGTGTAGAATGTGTTTAATCTTTGTTTTAAATTTTTGGAAGCCTATTTTAAGTGTTGTGAGATTAAACTTATAGTCACTCTAAAACTGTTTTGTTTGGGCTGCTCTTACTTCAATCATGTGATTTCCTATTTAAATCAGTTTTTTAATGTTTATTGCTATTGTTGACAGTTAGTTTAAGTGTTCAAGAACATCATTAATCAATTTCATGCCTTATTAAGTTCTTAGACAGATCAAGGGTCATTTAGTTGCAAACATCATATATGTCCAGGTTTTAGTATTATTGCTTTATTTCATATGTTTAAGTGCTTAAATTCAAATTAATTGCTTCTGAATTGTTATATCTTGATTGTTTACATCCTAAAGAGTTTCATTGGCCATTTAAGTGAATTTTTAAAGCATTATTTGAGTAATTGGAAGCAATTATATTCGCATACTTATAAGATATCCAAATTTGGTGTTTTGTTTTGTTTCTTTAATTCTCATCATACATTTAAGTGTTTGGTGATCGTTGCCATATAAAATTTATTTAAGCATTTAAGTCTATCTTAATTGCATCATATCATTTATTGAATGCATAAAGCCCTTAGTTTAATTGTGCTTTAAGTGAAACACTTTCTTATGTGTGATTTGTTACTTGTAAAGGGAAATTATTGAAATTTTTAGGGTAATTGTTATTGTTAAAGGCTGCTTTTTACCATATAAAGATTGTCAAAAGGTTACTCTTTACCTTAAACAAGAAAGATTGTTTATGGTAAGGGTTACTTTTTATCCTATAAGAATATTGTACTTGCATTGATTAGTTAGTTAAATTTACAACAAGTAGTTAGAGAGTAGATTAGGCAATTACTAGGGATTGTTTAACCACTATAAGTTTTAGTGTTCCTTCTCTCCCTTATCTCCTTATTTATTACTTAATTATGTGGTTTGCCCACTAGTTTAATTATTATCTTTCAATATTAGCATTTCCATATCATTATACATTGAATCTTAGTTTAGTTATTGCATTTAGTTTAGCTTATTTTAGGTGGCTAGTTTAATTATTTGAAAAAGTTTTAATCACTCAATTCACCCTCCTTGATGAGTGCCTTTGGGGTTTACATTATCTAAACATGTTCAATCCAATCTAGATCAATCCCTAACTCATTTATACATATTCTAACACATTTTAAAACACTTTTAACTAACACCTAACACATCTTAACTCAACTTAACTCAATTATACTCAAATCAATCCAATTTATCAAATTTCATTCGTTATTCGAACTAATCATTCAATTAATTCAACCATACATCTTCACTTCACACATTTCCTTAACCAATTCACATAATTAAATAGATATGACTCATTATACAAGTCATACCTAATTCATATACATTCATTCAATCACATCTTAGTCAATTCATTAATTTATTCACACTTAATGTTTCTTGCCTTATAAAATCACAAAATCTAATCTAAAAACTTCTTAAAAGATAGGAAATAACAACTATAATAGATTTATGCAATTTAAAATAACAAAATTTGAATTTGTATCATTAAAGATTAGGTTGAATGATGATGACTCAAATCTAAATAGATTTGAGGTATGTCAACAAATGAGCTTAAATCAAATGAATTTCAACTATAAAATTGTAAATAAATGATCAAAAAAATTCTTAACTATAAAAAACATAAAACAACAATTTCGAACTTTCAAAAATAATATTGAATCAAGAATAAACAAGAGAAAGAGAATGAACTAATAATGAACAAAATATAAACAGCTTTGGTGTTCTTGAGAAATTGAGCTTGTAAATTTGTTTTGGAAGCATAAAGATTGAAAAAAAAATGGTTTAAGACTTTGATTTAAAGTGTTAGGTAGTGAATTAAGTGATTGGAATGGAAAATGGATGGTATAGGGGTGAGAAATAACAACAAAAAGAGAACGAAAGCTGTACAATCTATAAAACTAGTTGTTACACTACTAGGCACTATACATCAATCGACCGACCATAAGTCGACCAAACCATTGTACACAAGTCAAAAGAACCCTGAAAAACTTGTATAAAATATGTCCAAAACACTACAAACACATATCATTTCAAGTTTAATTCAATTTAAATAAGTTCTACATCATTCCTTAAGTAAAATGTGATACCAAGGCATATAAATTAAGATTAAAAAACATGAAATGCCTTGGTTATAAAAATTGTCATTCTTAAATAACTTCAAAACTTTTAAAACATTTCCTAAATCTTCCATAAACTAAAATTAACATCACAATTATATTCAAATAAATTCAAGCACATATAAATAACTTTAAGCAACATTTCAATTCATTTAAACTCATC
This sequence comes from Pinacopodium congolense, assembly GCA_028565735.1. Lineage (NCBI taxonomy): Eukaryota > Viridiplantae > Streptophyta > Magnoliopsida > Malpighiales > Erythroxylaceae > Pinacopodium > Pinacopodium congolense. The sequence goes on from JAOXYD010107116.1 coordinate 4,051, forward strand.
AAGAGGCATACATTAACTCAATTTATTGTATTACTTCTTGATTAAACACCTTAATTGTTGTATGCCTTTCTAAAATAATTCCTAATATGTCAATACCATATTCAAATTTAGTTAATCACTAAAAACCGTAATTTAAATCTTATATGTAAATGTTCATGTAAATATGCATGCAAATGTGAGAGTCCTTTCAAGCATGAATTAAGATCAAGTGCAGGAAACGTACAACTTGAGACAGTAACCTAAGCCTTCATAACTTGATCTTTATAACTTGACCTTTACTTCAATACTTCAATGCTTGTTCCATTCTTCATTTTCTTAATAAAGGCTCTTCTACCTTGGCTCAAGACATGTCTTTGCACTTCAAACATTTGCCTATCTTACAAATGCATCAAAAACTAAAACATTAGTAACAAAAATGTTTTGTGATCATCAAATCACATGATTGGAACCTCCCTTAGTTCAACAGTAACTAAATAATATTTTTACATATATGTTCACTCATTATATTGTCATGTTTAAATTTCAAATGAATGTTAAAAACGAATAATTATGCGTCATTACTTTGAGAAATAAAACGAATAACTATGTGTCATTACATTGAGAAATATGTACTTTATATAAAGTTGTTTTTTAGAAGTTAAAAGTGTATATCCGAAAGATAATGGAATAGTATTCTCGCACGAGCATTCACCTCTAGTATTCAGTTTAAGATTTATTATCTAGGTGACAATTAAGAGCGAAACTTAAACTATTAATATTATCCTATATAAAACAGGATAAAGGAAAATTGGTTAAAGTGATTAAATTGTAACTATATCTGTCTTGAGTTGTCATATATGAATTTTGAAAGATAAATATTAAGGTAGATAAGTGAACTCATGTCATATATTATGTATATTTGACTTATCATCTGTACAGTATTATATAAATGAAATATTTACATAATAAAAAATGAATTAATATCATAACACATGACTTATACTATGTGTGTTGTAATGATTTTAAAGGGATTAATGTAAGTAATAAGATCTTAGTTTACATTGTATAAGACCCTTAAGGTTAAAAGGAATTTCAACATTACCTTTGTAACTCTTGTTCAATTCTTAAGAATCGAGTATGAGGTTTTTTACTTTAAATTGATACCAAAAGATCATACAAGTTATAATCTATGGAACCATTTTTTAAAAAAGAAAATTAAATTAAAATTGAAAGAGAATTGAGAATAAATTAAGGACAGTTTTAATTGATGACTCGCATAAAAATGTATGCAAAGTTGTACCATATCTTAAGTAAAGAATTGAATACAATAGTAATACAATAGAGTAAATGAGATAAAAAAGAGTGAAAAATATAAGATATACCTTAGGATATAGCATTCTAAATCTATTCAAAGGATCGATTCATTAGTCAAGATGTTATATACTCCTGACAGATGTATGACAATAAGCTCTCGTTATATGCTCGTCATATGGGTTACTAAATGAGTATGAGAATAAGTATACTTCCAATTGAATAATTCTATTATGTATGAGTGAGAAATGATGCGACTACCTAGTCCACCCCCTGACAAGATTAGGTGAAAGGTTGTGCCCTTTTAATTTGAAATTGAAAAGTTATAATGTTTGGGTCTATCTATCTATGATGAGTAAATTCAAACATAATAGAATGATAATGTTCATTTAAGAAAAAAAAAATTCTTCGTTTCAAAGAAGAATATAAGGATTAGATAGTTTCTACTAGAGATTTCTTTAACTTGAAGAAACTACAAATAATTTGTAGGTTTCGATTTTTTGTTCTTAAATGATGTATATATATGATATATCCTATTTTATTTAATCTATGTGATTATTTTTTTGTGCAATCTTTGTGGTTATTCAAACTAATATCTTTTTCTAACAATACCTCTTGAAGAAGTGACATTTTTTGTTAGCATGATTTTAGGAGATTGTAGATTAAGCTTGAATCCAATTTGTTTTAATTGTTAGGATAATTGATTATATTATTAACAATTAGGATAATTGATTATCATTTTATATTCTTGTGTATAAATACAAGTTGTAACTCCACATAATTGGCCCATAATAAAAATAAAATTCACTTTACATTAAAAAATATTTTTTCTATTAATTTGGTAGAGTTAAAATCAACTAAAGCCCTTGCGATTTGGAAAAACTATCAATTAAATCCTTATAATTTCAAAACTATCTAATAGGTCCTTAAGGTTTTAAATTACTTTCACTAATTAATCCTCCGTTATTTTTGTCTTAAACGAACTAACATAATACCAACTAGGCATGTTTACATGGCACATTGGGGACATATGGCATTGATGTGTTAGCACTTTGTTAGTCTACATAAGATAAAAATAACTAAAGACTAACGAGTAAAAGTAATTTGAAACTTTAAATATTTATTTGATAGTTTTGAAACTATACGAACCTAATTGGTAGCTTATTAAACTATAGGAACCTTGGATAACTTAGCTAATGGTCCTTAATGATTTTAGCTAAAAATCAATCTTCTATTCCAATTTGAAAAAGCCCTCACTTAGATAGAATAAGAAAACCCCTCTCTTGAATAGAATAAAAAAGCTTTTTATTTTTTATTAAAAATAATAATAATTTAATTTAGTATTTGTTCAATTTGATCTAAATTTTATGACTTAAATTATTTTTAAATAAATTTAAATTTAAGTTTAAGATCATATTTTTTAAATTTTAAATTTAAATTTTATTTCAAATATAACTAAATCAATAATTTATTTTAAAATAAATTTTCAATTCTTCTTAAGAAAAAATTTCTTATTTTTCTTATAAAGTTTTGGATGAAATAAAAAACTTCTATACATTTGATTTTACAAATGCCTCACATTATTTTGAGTGAAATTTTAAATTCAAATAATTTTCAACTTATTTTATTTATATTCAATTGGAATTTAATTTTGACAAATCCATAGGATGGAACTTATTCAAATTTAGAATTTCACTCGAAATAATACGAGGTATTTGTAAAATTGAGTATATAGATGTTTTTGACTTTATCTAAAACTCTATAAAGGAATACAAAAGAAACTTTCATAAGAAAACATGAAAAGGTATTTTTAAATAAAAAATTAATTTAATTATGATTGAAATCAATTTTAATTTTAATTTTAATTTTTTTAATATGATATAAATTTTAAATTTAAATTTATTTAAATCCAATTTAAATTATTAATTTTAGTTCGGATTGAAACAAAACCAATTAACTTATTATTATGCGTAACCATAGAGGATTAAGAAGTTTCCTTATTATATTCAAGTGAGGGATTTTCTTATTTTATCCAAAAAAAAGGGCTTATTCAGGTTGCAAGTGGTGTAAGAATATTAGCTAACTTTATAGAGAATATTAATTTTTAACTAAAATCACGTAGGACTATTAGTTAAAATCACTTAAGACCTTTATAATTTGATAAACTATTAATTAGATCCCTATGATTCCAAAATTATCAAATGAGTCATTAAGGTTTCAAATTATTTTTACCCATTAATCATTAACTATTTTTGTCTTACGTAGACTAATAGAGTGCTAATGTGGTGGTATCATGTGTCCCAAATTTGCTATATGGATATGTTTAGTTAACATTATATTAGTCTATGTAGGATAAAAATAATGGAGGACTAACAAATGAAAGTAATTTGAAACCTTAGGGATTTATTTAATAACTTTAAAATCATAAGAACCTAATTTATATTTTGCTAAACCATAAGGAAATTGAATAATTTTAACCCAATTTTGTATCAAATCCTACAAGTCTAAATGATGCCAAATGGGTTGACTCATAACCCATATAAACAGACCTGTTTCTCCCTCCTCTACTTATGTTTTCTATCTTTCTCCATTACTGCATGATGTCCCCATTTCTATCTTTTTTTTTTCTCTACCTCTTGACAGAATCTTTGCTCTTCTCTATCTTCTTATGTCTCCCTCCTTTACTTGTGTTTTTTGCCTCCATCCACCAATGCAATAAATCTTCCTCTTCTTCCTATAAGATGTCTCCACTCATATCAATTGCTACCTGCCTTTTTGACCAATTACCACTACCTATTCATTGCCCCAACTATCACCATTGCATCTCTACCCCAAACCACTACTGTTGCTTTTTCCAATCAGTCACCATCTGTTACCCGTTTCTATGCAACTTCCTGTTTAACCTCACTTGGACCACACTCAATCACTAGTCACCACACGCGTTCCTACCTAGGTTTGTCACACTACCGACATCTCAGCCCAACAACCTTGATACTACTAGTAAAATTCTAAAATTCTGAAGGCTATTATCTCTTTTAAGTCAAGTATGCATCAGACTTGTTTATTCAAGTTGACATCACTGATAGCAAAATAATATCAACACCCTTGGAATTTAATTGCAAGCATATACCCTTCAATGACACTCCTCTTAATTATTCTACTTTATATGCAATTTATTGGAAGTCTTGTTTATCCCATTGTTATTAAATCTGACATCTCATATACTGTTCACTTAGTTAGTCAGTTTATATTAGCTTCTCGTTGCATCCATTTTTTTGTGGTACTTCAGATTCTTCATTATATTAAAAAAAAACTCTCTTCCATAATTTACACTTCTCTACTAAATCATCTTTGGTATTATTAGGCTACTTTGATGCCAATTGGATTAGTGATCCAACAAGTTAATGTTATACCACTGGTAATTTTTTTAGTAGAGATTCTCTTATCTCTTAATGCTCATTCTAGTACCAAATCTATATATCGTGCTCTTGCTAATGTTACATCCGAGGTATTTTGGTAATAATAGTTACTAACCATTATTAGTGTCAGACATTCATCATCAATTATACTTCATTATAATAACAGAAGTTCTATCTAGGTTTATCATAATGATTTTTTTTTATCAACATACAAAACACATTAAAATTGACTGTCATTTTGTAAGTCATCATGCATATCATGGAACCATATATTTGATTCCAGTCTCTTCTACTAAGCAAAAAATTAACATATTTAACAAGACGCATCTTCCCACTCAATTTTAACATCTTGTAAGTAAATTCAAATTGAAATCTACTATACTACCATGAGTTTGAAGTGGATGTTAGCATGATTTTAAGAGCTTGTAGATTGAGATTGAATCTAATTTATTTTGATTGTCAGCATCAACTGTGATTATCATTTAAGATCATTGATTATGTGATTAATAATAATTGATCACTTTATATTCGGATATATAAATACATGTTATAACTCTGTACAATTGACACATAAAAGAAATACAAATCTCTTTACATAACCAATATGTATCCTCTTAATTTTTCACTCAATGTCTCTGTAAACTTTGATGCTACATACCTTTATAATAGCTTCCTAGTTTTATATGCTAAGACATTTGGCCTTTATTTTGTGCGTGTTCGCTGTACTTCCATTCACTTGACTATTCTTTTAGGGTAAAGAAAAATCCTAATTACCTATGGCCTCTAATTTTGTCCAGAAAGTGGTATCATGGCTATTAATTATGACGCTAATGTTCCACCTTTGTCCAACGCCTAGCTTCCTCTGTTGTGAGGACCTTCATCTTTTATTAGTAGAAATTTAATGGTTTTCTTTTTTATCACTACATATACTAGGGATATAAGCAATGTTGTTTTATTGAATTTTATTTCAGCTTCAAGTATACTTGAGAACATATGCACTTGAGCAAACGATGCAAGTTGTTAGTTCATATGCAGGACTCCCAACATTCAAACGGGTTGAACAAACTTTATAAATCAAGCAATGTCTTTTGCTTGATTTGTAACTTATTTTGTATGAGAAAGGATTTTATACGTTTTTAAATGTTTGACTAGACATTTTATCTTGATTAGTGTGTATTCTATATTATTTTCCATATATTGAGCTTCTTTTAGGATTTAATATAAGCATCCCGAGATTCTTTGCCTTGATACGTTGGAATTTGCTAACAATGGGTTTTAAGTAATGATCAATGACTTCAAAATCAAATTGAATTATTTGATTCAACTAGATTTACTAGAAATTAAATAGTAAACTAATTTGGTTATGTGTATAAACTGTTATAAATTAAAATCAGTCAATTAAATAGAAAATCAGCCAGTTAAAAAGCAAAATTGACTGATTAATTCTTTAAAATTGAATTAAACCTCAATCATATTTTCAATATATTGATTAATTTTATAGAAATTTTATAATAATTTTATTACAGTTTAATACTAATTAAATTTCTAAGTTTTAAATCTCTCACTTTATCTGTTAGATATTCAGTTCTATTTTTTAAAACATTGGTATTGGGGATTGGTTATGATTTCAACACTCTTTTCTTCTGTAGGTTGTTTGTGCCTAACACCTTGAACTGAGAAAAGAGATTATAATTGTGCTGAACCTTCAAAAACAGGTACTGCACATCTAAGATGGTGATCTATATTCTTCCATCGTAAAAGGTTAAAGGTATTATTTGTAACTAAGGAAAATATAAAAAAGAAGTACGCATGATGGGTGGGATGAATTTTGCTATTCATACAAAATACTGAAATAGCAATGGTCTAGCTTTATTATCTTTTATTTAGATAATTTCCTTTGGTATGTGACTTCCTTTTTCCTTTATCAGTTACAATACAAGGAAGCAGAAGGTGTTAGTTTATACCCCTTTCAGTCAATTTGTTGGTTGTAATTTATTTGTATGACATTCTATTTTTTAATTCAATAAAAGACATTATTTATCTTTGTTTTTGTTAATTATTAATCATAAAAATAAAATTCCTGGAATAACTACTTTGCAATTAGAAATTATAATGTGATTATAATTATAATATTCGAATTGCAATTTTGTATTATTCCTAAAATATTCCTAGTTATAGTTTTATCAAGACGAGGTATTGATGAAATAGATAGACTAGCCCATGTTTTATTTTTTTCTTATGATAATCTCGTAGATTAAAATGTGGAGACATTTAAACAAACTTGTGAGTGCTTATTAGAAAATAAATTTACTAAATTGACCTAATTATGAGAATCTCAATTGGAACATTACTTGTGTATCTATGGATTATCTCATTTTGATGGGTGTATAATTTATCCTTAGACTTGAGATTACCCATGTTATCTTATGTAGGAATTACTATCTTTTAATGCTACTTATGTTCTATTCTTGGAGTAGTTCAATTTGGTAGTTATTGTATATGGTATTAATTATATAGAGATAGTTGAGTAAATAAATAAATGATTAGTTACCCTAAAGTAATTAGGGAAAATGTTCTACTGTTCTTGATTAGTAATGATTTTAGGAATCTCTTACCAGAATTAATTGAAATTTGGAAATTTTGTTTTTTAAATATCCATTATAAATCATTTATTAATTAGTAAGAATGAATATGATTAGGCCATTTAGAATAGACAATAATTCCATACTCTAAGTCCAATTGGAACATTGAATGGTAAAAGGATTAAATTATACATCATAACCATGTATGAACAAGTTAAGTTAAACCAC
>JAOXYD010107127.1:0-11569 GCA_028565735.1 Pinacopodium congolense
CATTTAAAACTAAATATGGAATGTATGAATGGTTGGTAATGCCTTTTAGTTTAACAAATGCACCCAATACTTTTATGAGGCTTATGAACCATGTATTATGTGAATTTCTTAAAAAATTTATGGTTGTTTACTTTGATGATATTTTGGTCGATAACAATTCATTTGATGAGCATATAGAACATATGAATAAAGTGTTACATATCTATTCATATTTCTACCCCTAGATCAATGATACTTCCGCCCAAAAGATGCTAGGGCGTGAGAGGCTTTGCTAGGGTTCTCATGCCTTTCCTACTTCCTGGTCTCTTCTATCCGTCTTTTCTGTTGTCTTGGTATCTCGTTCCCTTGGGTTGCCTTCACCTGTTCACATATGGAGCAATAATCCCTTTGTATTTTTCTTTTAGGCCTTCCTTGTTACCGTTGATTTGACTTTCCTTGCTCTATTCTTCTTTTGTAATGGCTACCCAGTCCTCTCCTATCCCTGCTTCTTCCCTTAATGACCCTTCTCCCCCACCCTTTTTACCTATTCTGTTTGCACCTACTATCCCGGTGGCTAACTTTACCCTTGTCTCTTTGGTCTCTAAGCCTCTAGCTCTTTCTCTCCTTAGCCCTTCTCCCTCTCGCTTTACTAATTTAGGGCCCGTGCCCTTAAGACAAGTTGGTTGCTCGCACCATTCCCCAATCTTTTCCCTTGGGACCCTAGCCACCCCCCAGGAAGCTGCTCAAGTGTCTGCTCTTAGTTTCCCCCATGAAGCCAAATCGTGGAGAGCCATAGTGACTGAGGATTCTGGCCTTATTGACAATGATAACCTGGAGTATTTTCCACCATCTATTGAGTAGAACCCCCTCTTGAAGTTGTTGAGAGCGGCTCTGACTGCCTTAAAAATTGCCTGATTGGTTTCTTTTTAAGGAAAAGGCTTACTTACCTAGTTATTCAATGAGGGGTGTCATAGCTCTAGCAATCCTTTGATCTTTAAGAAACCCTAATAATAGGGGAGGACCAATTCTTTTTTTTGGTTTTCTTCAAATGATGGCTTGAATTTGGGTGTCCATTCTTCCTTTTTCGATGGCAATAAGGCCTCGCAAACTTAGTAGATCATGTATTGGTGGCTCCTCTTTGAGTTAGGTTCCATAACAAACCCCTGGAGTGTTGGACGGCAAATGGTACTTGTACACTAGCCAGTGTAGTGGGTCTCCTTATCAGGGTGGTTGCTATTACCACCAGGATGCATCATCCTTACTATACACAAAGCTGTGTTATGGTAGACCTCTTTAAACCTTTCCCTAACTTTTGTAAATTAGCAATCTATGATGTGCAAGGGCAGAAGACTTGAGTGGACATTTCCATTTCCTATGATTGAAAACCCTAGCTTCTTGTCAATGCTAAAAGTGAATGGAGGGCCACACGAAAAAAGTTCATCTGTAGTTCTTATGAAGAACTCCTAACCAATAAAGCTTCTGGGCCTCAGCAAACACCTCATTTTCAAGGGTTTTCCTTTGGCAATTTGGATAGGGTTTCAAGTCTAGGTGAAAAGGGCTCAGGCTCTTTGCTTCCTGATCTTATACACTAGACAGCTATAACTGGCCCCTTTCCTCCCAAGGGTTTAATCCCTCCAAAAATTTAGAGCTATATAGCTCGTTTATAGGAATTCTTTCTAGGAGAACTTCAAGTTAGGCATAGGTGCAAATGATTCTTCTCCTCAATCTGCTTGCACAGGATCAACCTTATCTCCAATGTCATCACCCTCTGCTACTTTCAAAGGAAAGGAGCCCGAGTTAACCTCCTTTAACATTGACCCTTAGAATGTAAAGCTAGCTGACCTAGACCCATCGAAGGAGCCCTTTGAAAAGGCTAGTTATCTTTCACCCACTGTTGCTTCCATAGTGAAGCAACTTTAGCTAGCCTCCTTTGCAATCAACCCTTAGAATGTAATGCCTACTGACCTGGCTACATCTAAGGAGGCTCTGAAGTGGTTGGTACCTCCCTCTTATTCTCAAGTTCTTTTTTTGATGAGGATAATTGTGATGGTTAGCTAGCTTTTAAGATCACATTTTCGATGGATTGAGGGAAGAAAAGGACTAGGAAAAAACTAAAGGGTAGGAAAAAGAAACTTCTTACCCTTCTTAAAGTGTTATAAGGTTCCTTTTTTGGAATGTGAGAGGCATTAACTGCCCTAAAAATTTATTGGGTTAAATAATTTTGTCAAGAGTGGGAACCCTAATTTTATGTGTATCTTGGAATCTTAACTCAAATCTCTTAATAAAATAGAGCTCTTTGCCTCTACTTTATTTTGAAATTATTCTTTTGTCCGCAACTTCCATCAAATGAGTTACGCCTGAATCATATGTATTTGGAACCTTAACTTGGTTTCCTATCACCTTATCCACTCTTTTGATCAGCTCCTTCACCTCTCAAGTTCAATGCCTTGGTCGTCTCAGAGTTTTTAGGTCTCTTGTGTTTATTGGCATAATGAAGTCCATAAGCATATTCCCCTTTGGCATTCGATTAGATCTCTTCATTGCCAAACTTCTTGGCTTTTAGCTAGGGACTTTAATATTGGCCCCAACTAAATCTTTGAATCCTTCTCTCTCGTGCTTGTCAGGAGCATCTAATCTTAAGGATTGTCTCTTTGATTGTAATCCTAAAGATCTTCATTTCTCTGGCCAATTTTATACTCAGTCTAACAAACAAGAAGCTCCCTCCTTTGTGGAGAAGAAACTGGATAGAGTGCTTGCCAATCCTAGGTGGCTCTCTTCCTTTCCTTTTTCCTCTACTTTCTTTGGTGTGCCTTTTATTTCTAACCATAGCCCAATGTCCCTTTTTATGCCAGACCCCTCATAAAAAGATCTCTCCTATTCCAGTTCTATGTATAAGGTGGTCTAAAAACTTAAATTTGTCAGGCTTGCTCTGAAAACCTTAAATAGGGTGAAAGTGAAAGACATTGATTTGAATATCAAATTGGCCTTTAATAAGCTTCTTTATATACTTAACATTTTTTGGATGCTAATCCTTCTCCTTCTCTTCAATTGGCAGAGACATAAGCTCTCTAGTCTTATTATCTAGCCCTCTCTTAGCAAGGATCCCTTTACAAGTAGAAATACAAAAAATTTTCACAACTCCTTGATGCATAAACGAAACCATAATTACATTTCTTCAGTGAATGATGGCCATAACTCCTTACTAATGGATGACCAAGCCATTCAATTCCACTTGTCTAACTTCTTCAAGGAGACAATGGGGACTCCAAGGTCCCTTTCTCCTCGTCTTCGCATGTGGCTAAGACCTTAACATTTCCTTTCTCTAATGCTGATGTTAAGGAGGCCTTTTTTAGATTCAATCCTTTTAAAGCCTAGGGGTTGGACAGGTTTAATGGATATTATTTTAGACAAACTTGGGATATTGTTGGGAGAAATAAATAGTGGCTATCCTAGACTTATTAATTCTTGGAAAATGTTGAAGGAGATAAATGCCATCTTTATCACCCTTGTGCCTAATCTAGTCACCCTTCCTCAATAAATGATTTTCAGACTATCTCTTAATGTAGCATGATGTACAAAGTTATTTCCAAACTCTTGGTTAAAAGACTGCAACATGTTCTCCCTATTTTAATTAGCGCCAATCAATTTTCATTTGTTAAAGAATGGAGCATAAGGGATAATATCTTATTAGCCTAAGAAATCCATCACAATGACCACCTTGATAATGACCATAATAGATGTTCCTTAAAGATAGACTTGAAAAAGCCTACGACTCCATCCAATGGGATTTTTTCATCCAAACCCTTCTAGTTATGGGCTTTCTAAAGCTACTTGTTTAGAGGACTTTGGAATGTATCTCTACTACCACTGTGTCTATCCTTATAAATGAGGTTCCTTCACCCTTTTTTTAAATTTCCATTGTGGTTTGAGATAAGGAGACCCACTATCTCATTATTTATTTATTATTTATGTGGAGGCTTTAATCCCAATTATCAATTTTCATATCACTGTGCACTCTAATTTTTCTTATCATTGGAAATTTAGGGAGCTAAGGCTTAGTCACCTCTGCTTTGCGGATGCCCTTTTTTGCTTTTTCTGCCAAGTTGGTTCCCCTTCCATCCATACTCTCTTCCATGCCCTAACCCCATTTTGTACCCTTTCTGGCTTATCAATTAACATCCTAAAGAGCTAAGCTTTATAGCCCCTCTTCAGCTAACCTCTCTAGTCTCTAAAATTTTTGGTTTTATGGTTAAATTCATTCTTGTTAAATATCTTGAACTGGCCTTGCTTACTTCTAAATTGTCCAAAACTGACTATCTCCCTCTCTTGCAAAAGGATGGGAATAGAATCTCTTCTTGGGTAATCAAATCTCTCTCCTTTGCAGGTAGACTCCAGCTAGTAGTATCTGTCTTGAACTCCTTCCATGTGTATTGGTCTTCCCTTTTCCTTTTACTTGCTAGTGTTATCAAGGAGTTAGAAAACAAGCTCAGATGCCTTTTGTGATTTGGTTCTTCCAATCTTTTCCATCAGGAAAAAGTTAATTAGGAGGAGGTTTGCCAGCTTAAACAAGCAGGGTGTCTTGGGCATCAAACTTCTCTAATCTTTGAATAAAGTTTTCCTCACTAAGAGAATCTAGATTCTCATTACTGATGATGAAGCTTTATGCGTTAAATGGGTGCATAGTGTGATTCTCAAGTAAAAAATTTTTCTAGTCTTATACTTCTTACAAAGACTCATGGACCTAGAAGAAAATCCTTAAGACTAGAGACATCTTCCTCCATAAGTTTTATTTTAAGATAGGGGATGGATAATATACTAATCACTGGACTGACTCTTAAACCTAACTGATGTTCTCTTACATGCTTTTTACTCTAGAATTATTTATGATTCTAGAATGCATAGGAGTAGCACAATCTCTAATATCATTCACAATGGTTGTTGGCAATGGCATGAGGCCAACTCCCTTGACCCGCATGATCTTAAATAGATCACCATTATTACTCCCCTAATTTCAAGAGAAGGGACTATCTAGAGTGGGATGGCGACACTAAAAAATTCTCTAATATAGATGCTTATAAGTTTCTTAATCCCTCTAGAGGTTCTCTTCCCTAGTTCCAGTTAGTTTGGTACAATTTAATTCTCCCTAAGCATGGATTTATTCTTTGGCTAGCTCTTAAATGGAAATTAGCTACTTGAGATAGGCTCAGGTTCGATCATTGCCCCCATTATTGTATTCTCCATATGTATGATGGGGATAGTCATGACCATTTCTTTTTTAATTGCACTTTGGCCAGAGGCTGTGGACCAACCTTATGCGTAGATGCTATCTAGTCTGGGTCTGAGTAAAGGTCCTCTACCTATTAATGGTAGTTTAACAATCTAAAAGGAAATCAACTAAGCATGCTCTTATGAAAATTGTATTCTCCTCCTATTCTATGGAAGGAAGGAAATGACAGAATATTCAAAGATTTTGTACATGCAGCTTGAAACATCTACTTTCTAACTAGTGAAGGGAATTTTCCTCTCCAAAGTTCCAAAAACAACACAATTATAAAATCTTGCTATTCAGCTCAACTGGGATTTATAATGTACTAATTATCTCTTTTTTGTAGGTTCTCCTATTGATGCCTTTGGAGAAGGAGCTAGGGATACCCTAGAAGGCCAAAGAGCTCTACCGTCACTTCCTAAGTGAGAGGCTTTGTTGAAGCACTTCCAATCCAGACATCAAGGGGTCGTTTGTCAGCATCTTCCCTACAGAAGTGAACTAATCCCGATTGTAGACTTAGATGAATACATTACAAATGAGGTTGAGTTTACCTTCTTATCTACCTAGGCCTAATTTGAGACAAATTCCAAAGTAATCACAGAGGACTGTGCTATCAGCTCATCCATGCAAATGAAAGCTTTAATCTTGGTTAGAATCTCCTAAGCCCCAAGATAAGAGTCAACTTTGCAAGGAATCATCTATTAAGACTTCAAAGAGGAGAAGAACGGCTCCTATTTATAGTTCCTCTAAAAAGAGTGCAGCCAGGAGAGTAGAAATATCCCAATTGAATCAAGTTCATGCAGAGGCCACTAGGGATGGAATTGCTCTTCTACTAGCTATTTTTGATTATTTTGGCTTGCCTCTACTGTTTTTTAGATAACTCTCCCCACTTATCTTCCTTTTTGTTTGGTCCTGTCTATTTTGTTCAAGGTGTTTGGTATGGTGGGTTCCTCTTCTACAAGCTCCTTGGTTGGCCTTGTTTTGCTTAGATTCAAGATAGGTTGTGGATGCTTGGGTCTTTCTTTGCTTCTGGTTTGAAGCCTAAGTTCTTGGTGGTTGTACAAAACTTTTTTCCTTTGTTGAATTTTACTTTAATTTACATTTTTGTCAAAAAAAAGTGTTGCATGTGCTTAGACAAGAGAAATTACATGTTAATTTTAAAAAGTGTTCCTTTTGCACTAAGTAGGTTGTGTTTTAGGTTATGTGGTAAGTGAAAAAGGCATAAAAGTAGATGAAGAAAAGGTATAGGTAATTAATGAAAGATTGACCCCTAGAAATTGTGTGATTTTCTAAGAAATTCACATAATACATGGTTCATGAGCCTCGTAAAAGTATTGGATGCATTTGTTAAAACAAAAGGCATTACCAACCATTCAAACAATTCGTATTTAGTTTTAAATGTCATTTTCTATTCATATCCTTCTCTAATTCTAGTTTGATGCTAATTAGGTGTCGAATAAATTTTGGAAAATAAACATGGATAACCTAGGGATAGGGTAATGATCCTTACAATGATTTTATTGATGGCACAGCTGGTAGTCCATAAACATATGCCATGATCAATTTTCCTTGGCACTAATAGGACCAGAAACTGAACACGAATTAGGTGAGACATGTACATAACATTTTTCTAGCAATTCCTCCACTTTCCTTCAAATTTCTTTGGTCTCCTTTGAGTTTGTTCTATACGCTAGTCAGTTGGGCAATTGTGCACCTCGTATAAGATCAATTTTATACTCTATTCTACGTTTAGGTGGTAAACCACTTGGCATATCTTCTTGCAATAAGTCATCATAAGCTTGCAAAATTGAAACAATCACACTCAACAAATCATATTTAGAAAGGTACTCATGTGATAAATAAGCTTCTTTACATAGAAAAAGTAGCATTTGGGGCTTGGCCAAGAATGCATCTCTAACATCCCCCACTCTCACAACCATGCTTATTCCTTTCCCTTCTTTTTTATCTCTCAATGAAGTGTTTCCCAACGTGTTTGATATTTCCCTAGGTGTTTGTAGTCATTTCTTACCACTGTTTTCACTCAACTTCACTTGTTCTCTATTATAAATTTTCAATTTTTCTTCATAAACTTACTTTGGTGAAAGAGGAGCCAGAGTTTTTTTCGTGCCATCTATGGTGAATGAATAACAATTCTTATACCCATCATAATTACTCACCAATCGAATTGCCATGCACACCCTAATAATATATTTCTAGCTTACATGGACACCACATCACATAAAACCTAATCCTTATATCTACCAATTTAACACCACTAAAACTTGCCTAGACACCTTTACCTTGCCCGATTCATTAAGACATTGCAGATTATAAGGTGTAGGATGTTTGATAGTTGTTAAACCAAAATTTTGAACCAATTGAACACTTGCCACATTCTAATAGTTCCCTCCATTAGTTATAATACTGTAAATTTGATCATTTATAGCACATCTTATATGGAATAGATTTTCTATTTGTTGGTTCACGTCATCATCATCTTCTCTGATATGAATGTGTAAAGCCCTTCTAGTTACCAATGATATCCTTTTCATTGGTTGCTCTATGTTGACCTTATCTTCACTTTGATCAATATCTTCCAATTCAAGCATGTCAATGTATCTGTCTTCTTCACTTTCATACATAGACCCCTATTCTGAATTATCATTACCCTATTGTTTAGGCATTATGATGGAATGTGACCTCTTCTTGCACAGCGAAAACACTTAATACTCTACTCCATGAATTTGAGGAGGATTCAATCTTGCCTTTTTTTCCCTCATGTTGTTTTTAGGCTTGGGTGTTTCAAACTTGCTATTTAGAGCTTTATCTCCCTTTTTACTCTATAGTTTACTCCAAGATTTATTTCCTGCACTAGAAGCACTTGCACAATTAGTATTCTTTGTTTTGAGTTATCACTCAACTTTCATAGTCATGTGTAAAGCATCTTCTAATTGCACATAATGAAGTAGCTCCACTACATTAGAAATTTCAGTTTTGAGACCACATATAATTTGGGCCATTGCAACATCTTTGTCTTCTTCTATGTTTGCCTGTGCCATTGCTAACATCTCCTTATTCTTTCATGATTTTTTTTTCTTGTGTCAAATTCTATAATCTTTGGTAAAGCCCTCTATAATATGACTTAGGAACAAACATCCTGTGCATTATAGGTTTCATCTCCTCCAAAATGCTAATTGGTGGTTTTTGATTTCTTCTCCTAGACACAATCTATTGATTTCACCAAGTAATTGCATAATCATTGAACTCAAAGGTTGCTAATTTAACTTTCTTCTTATCAAAAAGATTATGGCACTTAAATATAACTCAAACTTGTATTTCCATTTTAGATACATTTGGATCCATCTTCCCAACAAAGGGAGGCATTTCCATTTTAATACTATTTATGTTGTTGTCCACTCTATCCTCTACTCCCCTCTCATTCCCATTCCCAACTCCACCTCCAATGTTTTTATCCATTGTCCCTCTACCTCGACCACTTCTTTTCCCTTTATAATTCCAAACTTCTTTAAAGATGCTGACCATGTCTTCATTCTTCAAATCATAGTGGGTGTTTCTAAGTTCAGGTGTCCTCTGCCTTAAGTTGGAATGAGAATTAAACTTCAAACGCTTCTTGTTATGACTTTAATATCAATTGGTTAATCTCCCATTCTCAACCTTCAAAGACCTCTTTATCCTTACTAGATCATAAGTTTCTAGCCTTAGACACAAAAGATTAGTAAGAAAGCAGTCTCCCTCATGTGTTTCTCTCTGAATCACTCATAGCTCACCTTCTAATATCCTTACTTTAGGAGTTCTTCAAAGACCAAACTTTTCTTTCAAGAGGAACAAGTTCAAATCTTTACACTTTTAATTACCCATACCAAGGGGCAAATTCATGTAAAACAAAAATAAGAAAATGCAATAAACAAGCTAAAGAAAACAAGGTCAACAAATTGGATTTTTGCGGACTTTGGTTTTTATTTGGCCTCTTTATTGAATTTTCTTAACCTTACATCAATTTACCTCTTGGGAGTGGTAATTAAAGGGGGTAAAGGTTGGAACTTGCTCTTCTTAGAAAAAAAGTTTAGTTTGAAAAGAACTCCTTGAGTAAGGGTATTAAAAGGTGAGATGTGAGTGATTTAGAGAGAAAACGTGTGAGGGAGAGATTGTTTTCTACCAACTTTTTCTTACAGGCTCTAAATCATGTCCAACACTAAAAATTCATTATCATCTAGTTAGGATCAAGAGGTGGCTCAAGGTGAGGAGTGGGAGATTAATCCATTGGTAGTAAAGTCACAGCAATAAACATTTGAGAATATGTTTGGGGAGATAGAGAGAACATAAGGGAGAAGTTGGTATAAATTTCTTTGAATTTTAATTCTCAATCTAACCCAAGGGAGAGAACACTTGAACCTAAAAACACTCATTATGATTTTGATGATGATGATGACCAGCCTAGCACCTTTAAAGAAGATGGCAATTATAGAGGGAATAGATGATGAGAATGAAGCAACCAATGTGCAGATAGTTAATAAAGACCCTTTGAATGGTCAAGGGCTAAGAAGATGAAGGAAGTACTTAATGAGCTGAATCAAGATATCTGCCCAAAAGAGAAGCCTTGAAGATGGAACATGTAGCCCAAGTATTATTAATATGGTCCAAGTACTTAGTGGGCATATATTAGATTTAGTTTGGTAATAAATGGACTGATTAGCCTATTAAGGCTGGCTATTACGAATTTGGGCTAACGGGCATGCCAAACAAATTTGTTTTCACTTCTTTTGTTAAGGTTTGGACCTAGGGCATATAAATATACATCTTATGTATTCATAAACATCTTTTGACATCTTTTTATCAAAATTAAGAGAAACTTCTCTTGGGTTCTTCATTGAACTACATAACTTATCAATATTGATTCAATCTTGCAGCATTCAAATCTGATTTATCACTCCCTCTTCTCATCTTTTTGAGAGCGTGGCATCCATATCCTTCTCTTTATCTTTTGTTTGTGTTTTTTATAAACTGATTTAGCTTTCTTGGAGGTGAAAATCTGTCTTGTTATGGGTGTCCAGAATTAATTTGGGATTTACATCACTAATGTATCTAGTGAGGTGATAGTTTCAAAACTGAATTTGCCTACCATTAAATATCCTAGGCCATATACTCTTCAATGGTTAAATGATAATGAAGAAGTGAAGGTAGACAAGCAACTTTTGGTTTCATTTTGCATTGGAAAATATCATGATGAGGTTTTGTGTGATGTGCCGCCTATGCAAGCTGGTCATATTCTTTTGGCAGGCCTTGGCAATTTGATTGACTTGTGATGCATGATGGTTTCAAAAATCAGTACTCTTTTTCAATAAAGGGAAAATCAATCACCCTTGTACCATTAACACCTCAACAAGTGTATATGAGGATCAGATGAGAATTAAAAATGAGAGTGTAAAGAAAAGAGAGTATGAAGTTGAGTGTAATGGAAAGAAAGGAGTGCAAGAGAGTGAAAAGAGAGAAATGTCAAAACATTAAAGAAAAAGGAGCAAGTGAATGCAAAAGAGAAAGAAAGAAAACAAGAGAGTTTCTTTGCAAAAGAAAGTGATATCAAGAGAGCTTTTTATTGTAAATAGCCTATGATTGTACTTTTCTAGAAAGAGGCATTAATCAACACCATTGACATTAATTCTTCTTTTCCAAGTGCTATTGTTTCTCTTTTGCAGGATTTTGATGATATGTTTCCTAAGGAAGTTCCTAGTGTTTTGCCACTAATTCAGGGAATAGAACACCAATTTCATTTCATACCTGGTACTTCAATTCCAAATGACCAGCCTATAGAAGTAATATGGAGGAAATGAAGGAACTTCAACAACAAGTGGAGGAACTCATCGCTAAGGGATATGTGAGGGAAAGCATTAGCCCATGTGCTGTTTCAGTGTTACTTGTGCCTAAAAAGCATGGGACATGGAGGATGTGTGTTAATTGATTTGAAGAGCGGATATCACCATATCAGAATGCGTGAGGTAGACGAGTGGAAAACAACTTTGAAAACAAAATATAGTTTATTTGAGTGGTTAGTTATGCCATTTGGTTTAACTAACAAACCTAGCACATTTATGAGGTAAATGAACCATGTTTTGCATGCTATCGTTCACATATTTATGGTTGTTGATTTTTATGACATTCTGATTTACAGAAAAAGCTTAGATGAGCATATGGATCATTTGAAAAGTGTTCTAAGTGTTTTTCATGAACAATAGTTGTATGCTAACTTTAAAAAATGTTCCTTTTGTACATATTAGATTTTGTTTCTTCGTTATGTTGTTAGTGCTA
>JAOXYD010107138.1:0-11569 GCA_028565735.1 Pinacopodium congolense
AATGTCATTCATGAAAATAACAAAAAGATTGATGTTGATTAGGGTATTTAAACTTTTCAATTTGATGGAAATGTTGTCACTTTTAATATACCAGATGCCATGAAAAACCCAGATGACCATGATTCTATTTTTCATATTAACATGATTGATGATATTATGCAAGAGAATTTTGAAAGTGGTTTGGTGTAGGATAAGTTGTAGGTTATTTTAAAGAACAATCTAACAAATAGGGATGCAATTGGAAAGTGAGATTGAGCTCAAAGACGCTATTATGGCACTTTCATCCATACCAAAGATAAAATATAGATCAGTGAATAGTTATATTCAGTTACCCACTATTTCTAAAAAAATTCTTCCTTATATTAAATAGGCTCCTAAGCTCGAGTTGAAGCCACTACCTACCCATCTCAAGTACATGTATTTACGAGAAGGTGAGACACTACCAGTCATTATTGCCAATGATTTGACCATGGCGCAAGAGGAGAATTTGATACGAGTGCTGAAAGTTTATAGACAAGTCATTGGTTAGATCTTGGCAGACATAAAAGGGGATCAGCCCTTTAGTATGTATGGATCATGTTCTCCTCGAACCTGACTCCAAACCAATGAGAGACCCTCAGCACAAGTTAAATCTAGCAATCAAAGATTTGGTGATGAAGGAAATTCTAAAACTGTTAGACTTAGGGATTATCTTCCCTATTTCTAATAGTCAATGGGTAAGTCCCGTGCATGTGGTTCCAAAAAAAATCTAGCTTTACATTGGTTAAAAATGAAACTAATGAATTGGTGCCTATGAGATTGCAAACTGAATGGCAGATGTGTATTGATTTTCACAAGTTTAATGCTACCATAAGGAAGGATCATTTTTTACTCCCTTTCATTGATCAAATGCTTGAAAAGTTGGCAGGTAAACTATTTTTATGTTTCTTGGATGGATATTCTAGTTATTATCATATTGTTTTAACTCCATAAAATCAGGAAAAAACAACATTTACTTGTCTACTTGGTACTTTTACATATTAATGTATGCCATTTAGATTGTGCAATACCCCTAAAACTTTTCAAAGATGCATGATGAGTCTTTTCTCTGATTTGTATTGAAAATTTTATGGATGACTTTACTATTTATGGAAATTATTTCAATCATTATCTTGATAACTTGTCTAAGGTTTTGCAACATTGCATTGACACCAACTTTGTTCTTAATTATGATAAATGTCATTTTATAGTTAAAAAAGGAATAGTATTAGGTCATTTAGTTTCAGTAAAGGGTATTAAGGTAGATAACCAAGGTTGATTTAATTGCAAATTTGCCATATCCAACTAATGTTAGGGAGGTTCGTAGTTTTCTTGATCATGCAGGTTTCTATCGGAGATCTATAAAAAAAAATTTACAAGATCACTCAACCATTGTCCAGATTGTTGCAAAATGATGTGATTTTTTCATTTAAACATTGAAGGCATTGCTAACACATGTTCCAATCATACAACCTTAGAATTGGGAGTTGCCATTTGAACTCATATATGATGCTAGTCACTATGTTGTAGGGGCTATACTTAGGCAAAAAGTCGAAAGAAATAGCCATGTTATCTACTATGCATTAAGATCATTGAATCCCGCACAATGCAACTATACCACTACTGAAAATGAGCTTTTAGCCATTTTATTAGCTTTTGAGAATTTTAGGTTTTATTTATTAGTATCTAAAATTGTAGTTTATTCTAATCATGCAGCTCTTAAATACCTCATAGAAAAGAAAGAGTTAAAGCCTAGGCTGATACAATGGATCCTTACGATACAAGAATTTTACTGGGAGATCAAAGACCGTAAAGGAGTTGACAACTTTATGACTAATCATCTAAGCAGACTAGTGCACGAAGAAGATCCCTTTACCAATTTAAGAGTTCTTTCCAAATGAGCAATTGTGGTTTGCTTAAGGTAAACAAGGTAAGGAACCTTGGTTTGTTGATATATTGAATTTCCTAGTCACTAGTGTACTTCCACATGATTTGAATAATTCAAAAAAAAAAGATAAAAATGACTCTAAGTATTATATATGGGATGAACCATACTTGTGGAAAAGATTAGTCCTAGGTGTGTTCCTGACGATGAAATTCATTCCATACTTACCTTTTGTCATGAGTATGCATGTGGTGGATATTTTGGTCCAAAAAGAACATCTAGGAAAATTCTAAATAGTGGATTATATTGGAAGACTCTCTTTAAGGATGCATACTTATTTTGCAAGGGTTGTGAAAAATGACAAAGAGTTGGAAATATTTATGTAAAGGATGAAATGCCTCAAACCCCTATTTTAGTCTATGAAGTATTTAATGTATGAGGCATGGATTTTATAGGCCCTTTTTCTAACTCTTTTGATTTTTTGTATATTTTTCTTACTATTGATTATGTCTCGAAGTGGGTAGAAGCAAAGGCTACCCGTACTAATGATTATAAAGTTGTTGTAGGATTTCTTAAATCTCTTATTTTTAGTAGATTTGGGTTACTTAAAGCAATCATCAATGATCAAGGTACACATTTTTGCAATCACACGGTGGAAGCTTTGATGCATAAGTATTGAGTCTATCACTGTGTAGCAACCACCTATCACCCACAAAAAAATGGGCAAGCTGAAGTCTCCAACCAGGAAATAAAGAATATCTTGGAGAAAATAGTTAATCCTAACAATAAGGATTGGAACTCGCATTTAGACGTTGTATTGTGGACCTATCGGACTACTTACAAAACACCACTTGAAATGTCACCATATCGGTTGGTTTTTGGTAAGATGTGTCATTTACTTGTTGAAATTGAATGTCGTGATTTTTAGGTAGTTAAGCAATGTAACTTCGAGGCTCAAGTAGTAGGAGAGGAGCGAAAGTTACAGCTCTAAAATTTGAAAGAAATACAATTGGAAGCATATTACAATGCTCGGATGTACAAAGAGAAGACCAAATACCTCTATGAAAAATTCTTACATTAGAAATAATTTCTGGTAGGCCAAAAAGTCTTACTCTATAATTTACGATTGAAACTCATGGCTGGTAAGTTGAGGTCTAAGTGGACTAGACCATTTCTTGTCAGAAATATTTCTCCTCATGGTGTTATTGAGATTGAAAGTTTAGAGATTAGCAAAATATTTAAGGTAAATGGTTATAGACTTAAACCTTTTATTGACAATTTTGATGTCTCGTTTGTAGAGGGGATTCATTTCGCTCAACCTGTTTATGAATCAATTGAAAGGACAAAAGTTGTATCTAGCCAAAGACAATAAAGAAAGGAACTAATTGGGAGGCAACCCAATGATTTTTTTTATTTTTTCTTTCTTTCCTTTAATTATTTAATTTCTTTCCTCTGTTTGTTTCTTCTTTGCAAAAAAAAAAAAATCTTTTGACAACCACAACCCAGACAACAACCACACCACACTCAACACCTCCACCATAACTTGTCCAAGGAAGTTTCTTTTATTTGTTTTTCTTTTTTTTCTATTCCCTCCTCTCCTTTGTTAATTTATGGTGTTCATTATGACTTGTGTTGTGTTCTTACTAAATTTTCTTTCCTTTTTTGTGTTTTTGTGCATTGTGTTATTCTACATTGAGGACAATGTAGATTTTAGGTATGGGGGAGGGATTTCTTAATTTAAAAAAATGTTTTGTTTTGTAATTTCATGTGCATTACTTTGTTGAACTGGGAAAGTATGATGGATTACAAGCATAAATAGTGATTTGGTAGTAAAATGAATTTTTTTTTCAATGGTTGATTTGAATGAAAAGTGTACAAGATTTGACAAAAGCCTACTTAAATAAGTGAGAATTGAGCCTTTAAAGAGCACATTATTTGTGCTTAAATTGTTTTCTTGTTGAGTGTTTTTTCACATGGTTTGATCATTATAAAACTTGCTCTATTATGCATATTGAGGCCACTAGTGAATTTGGTGCACTAAAGTGATAAATGACATATAGGATTAAACTATTTTGGCTTTGTAAAACCTACCCCATATGTTATTTCCTCTAGTTAGCCAAGTTGAAGCCTTAACCTCTTTCTTTGACATAAATAACAAATTTTAGCCCAAGCCTTGTGTTTTGACCTTCGTTTTCAACCCGTTATTAAAGGAATGGAAAACTTGTTGTTTTAACTTATTGGTTTATGGTTTGAGGTTGACATGTAATGGCAACATGTATGGTTATCTTGAAACTTCATGTTTTGATGCTCTAAACATGTAGAAAAATAAAGTTGAAGTGCCAAAAAAAAAACCAAAAAGAAAAAAAGGGGCCGAAGTGTAAAAAAAAGAAAAGAAATAAAGAAAGAAAAGAAAGTTTAACCATGAATTTAAAGTCCTTAAATATCCTTTAAGCAATCATGAGTTACCTATGTTTTGGATCATAAATATTCTTATTTATTATCTTTTGTAAGAATGATCCTTGAGATTTCTAAATTTTAATACTAGAACATCATTATTTCCATTATAGGGGTCATTGTTGGAATGTAGGTGGAAGTTAAGCAATATAGTCTACATTACCTTTGATAACTATAGCTTAAATAACCTGCTAATCCTACCTTTATCTTTAGCCCCATTACAACCAAAGAAAAGATTTTCTTGATTTTTGTACGAAATTCACAAATGGTTGCAATGTGATATATTTACAATTATATGGAAATGCCAATCTATTATGGTGAATATGAGTGAAATGTCCTATAAATACTTCTTGAGTGTATTGAGTGAATCTTTATGTGAGGTCAAATTTAGTGCATTTTGAGTTTAGAAAGATCATTGAAAATTGTGATGGTTGTTCTAAAGTTGAATCCTATGAAATGCATGTGGATTGATTGTGATCTTAGTTTGGTAAGATAATGCAAGTTGGTTAAATTTTTCAACAGAGTTGTAAACAAATTTGTTTAAGTTTGTTTTGTTTTGTTTTCAAGTCTTTTGAATGCTTAGGGGCAAGCATTGTTCAACTGCGGGGGAATTTGATAGGATTGAAATATGTTAAGTTTTTATATGCATTTTAATGTTATTTAAATAATATTTTTAGGTTTAAATGCTTAATTTATGTTCTTATTGATTTTACAAGTAGATTTAATAATAGAATACAAATAGAAATTCAAAGAATGAAGATTTAGAACATAATTGGAGTAAAAAAAATTCAAACAAAAGCAAGCAAAATTGTTTAAGAAAAGGAGTGTGAGAGGCTTTATAAAGTAAATCTTAAAAGAATAAAAGGAAAAGCTCTCCATAGTGGGAAAAACACGCATCCCGGTGGACAAAGTCCAATCTATTCCCCGTTGGAGAGACTTATCAAATGTAGCACTTTGTGTGGTGGACAAATTCCAATATATTCCTCACTAGATAAACCTATCAGACGCAGCATTTTGAGTGGTAGACAAATTCCTTCAAGAACCTTTCCAAAAATCAACTTTTAAATGTGAGACACATAAAAGTTAAAAACGACAAGCATATTGGTGTATTGAAAAAGAAAAAAAATAAGAGAGATTATAACCTGGGATTCACGCAACCTAGAGAGGATGTAAAAACACTGGCAATTGGAGTTTATGCAAGA
This sequence comes from Pinacopodium congolense, assembly GCA_028565735.1. Taxonomy (NCBI): domain Eukaryota; kingdom Viridiplantae; phylum Streptophyta; class Magnoliopsida; order Malpighiales; family Erythroxylaceae; genus Pinacopodium; species Pinacopodium congolense. Next base: position 5,560 of record JAOXYD010107138.1, read on the forward strand.
GTCGACAGTGGGGCAACAAGAGGTGAGCTTTCCACTTGGAGGAGTTGACGAGCTTGGAGATTCTTCCTTGCTAGATGTCAACACTAGAGATAAAAGGAAGTGAGGGGACAACTTATAAAGCTTTTCTCACACGACTCCAAGCTTTGGATCTCCTTAGTTTGGCATCAATATGGAATTTCCTTTAAGCTTCTTCAGTAAGACTATTACTTGTCAATAATATTCATGTGTTCTTTTTTTTCAATGGCGTTTAACTAATTTATTTATTCTAGTTAGAGGATTATATTGAAACCTTGATTTACATCGATTATGAGATCAAATAGGTTTCATTGAATTTAATCGTGCATGGGTATTTAATTGTTTCCTAAATTTAGTGGAGTTAAGATAGTTTTGGGTTTTATTGAATAGATGCATATATTTGATAATCATGAAATAATCTATTTCCAATTAAAATAATGAATCCATAATTGTTTGTTGATTTTAATAAGAGGCAATCGACATAATTTTATTTTCTCATTAAGAAATTTAATATATATCTTAGAATTAATTAATCTTATTACAATAAACTATTTGTTGAATTTATTGGTTAGAATTGGGTCTTTTCAGAGTTTAAGGCTATCAAACGCTAAATCTTATAAGTTGCTTCTGGAATTGTTTTTCGATTAAAGAGTAATTATTCGATTTGTTCATTATTACTGTACAAGATAAGGAAAGATTGGTTATTATAAATCTGTTCTTAATAACTAGAACCAATTTATTCATAAATATGTTGTATTACTTTTACATCAATAATCAATTGCATGAATCAAGGTGGAAATAAATTCCTTTAACTAGAAATTTATTTTAATGAATTTCAAATCAATTTATTTTTGTTATTTTTAATATTTCATTTCAACAAAAATATCCAACCTTTTTTTAATTAATTGTTTTAAAGAGATAAAACATTAATATTCTGAGTAGGTTAATTATTTTTGATTGATTTGACACTCACCATGCACACCTTCATATTGAATCTACCAACTCATCCTTAATTGAATTAAGATGATCAGATCATAGCAGTAATAAGTTATTTAACAGCATAATTTCATTTATATATCATATAATCAACTTAACTCATGAAACTTTAAGTGGAAAGACTATAATTGTTATCGTATAGAAACAATACATTTATACAACATATTGTAGATAACAAGGAATTAAAAAAAACATAATTGTAATTGAATTCACAGGTGTTAATACGATTCGAGCAAGATAATTATATATATATATATACATGTCAGAGCGCTATACTAACAAGGACTTATCTATAATTTCTATCCATTCAACATGGCTAATAAATGTCTTAGGTGATAATCCTTTAGTTAATGGATCTACTATCATCATATCATTACTAATATGGTCAATTGACACTTTATGTTTTTGTACTTATTCTTTTACAAACAAGTTCTTTAAATCTATATGTTTCACAACTTTTGAATATTTGTTATTTTTAAAGAAGAAAACAGCTGTGGAGTTATCATAATAAGTTACTGTCGAAAATACCAAGATTTAAGACAAAATTCGCAACCATAATCTATGAATCGTGACCTTAAAGCATGCTACAAATTCAACCTCTATAGTGGAAGTAGCAATGACGAACTACTTTTCACTCTTCTATGAAATTGCTTCTCCAGTTAACAGGAAAATATAACTAAATTTAGATTTCCGTAAGTCTACACAACTGGTATAGTCTGAATCCGAGTAACCTATTGCTTTCAGATGATTTGACTTTCTATATATGCGCATATAATCCTTTGTGCCTTGTAAATATCTAAGTACTTTCTTTACAGCTTTCTAGTGGTCTATGCTAAGATTACTTTGATATTAGTCTAGCATTCCAACAGCAAAACTAATATCTAGCCGAGTGCATGTTTCAGCATACATTAAAATCTCAACTACTGATGCATAAGGAATAGACCCCATTACATTACGTTCCAAATAATTCTTTGGACATTGCATTTGTCTAGACTTTTCTCCTTTCTAAATTGGAACTATCCTTGTAGAGCACTTTCTATTCTAAATCTTTCAAATACTTTCTAAGATAATCTTAACAATTCTTGTGATCTCTTACGGAATATTTCTATTCTTGTCAAGTAGGATACCTCACTCATATCTTTCATTTCGAAATTATTAGAGAGAAAATTATGTACATCATATAACAAAGACATGTCATTAGCAACAAGAAGGATATTGTCAACATATATGATTACAATAATGAACTTGCTCCTACTGACCTTCATATAGATACAATGAGCAATAGTGTTTTCTACAAAATCATAAGACGTAATGTTATCATTGAACTTAAGGTACCATTTTCGAGAAGCTTATTTTAGTTTATATATTGACATCTTTAATTTACAAACTAACTTTTCCTTTTCTGTGGTTCTAAAACCTTCCTCTTGCTCCATATACACTTCTTTTTTTTAAGTCACCATTAAGAAAGGAGGTCTTTACATCCATTTGGTGAAGTTCTAAATCATAATGAGCCACTAGAGTCATAACAATTCTTAATAAGTCCTTATTTGAAATTGGAGAGAAGGTTTTTTTATAGCCATTCCATCCTTTTGTGTGAAACCTTTGGAGTTTGACTTTATACCTTTCAATGTTGATTCGTGAGTCACATTTGGCTTTAAAGACCCATTTACAACCCACTTGTTTTGCAACTTCTGGAAATATAACCAATTCCCATACTTTGTAGTCATCCATTGATTTCAACTCTTCATTCATAGCATTGAACCACTTTTCATAATTACTATATTCCATGCCTTTTTTAAACAAGATTTGATCTTCACCAATGCTTAAATTACATTTATGTTTAAGTGAATAAACTTTATAGTCATTCGAAATTGCCGGTCTTCTTTACCTTATAGACCTTTGTAATGATATTTCTTGTGGAATTACTTGTTCATTTGTAACTTGTTCATCATTAGCTAGTTTAGTATTAATATGTTGAATTGAAGTGGAGTCACCTACAGAGGTCGAAGCCCTTAAAAGATGGAAGGTTAAAATCGATAAGGCTATGTATCCCATAGCTATTACGATCACAAATAAATTAAAAATGCGAAAACTCTCAAAGAATCATGAGACTTGCTAAAGGAGTTATTCACCAAGAAGAATGGTACAAAATTTAAGTAGTTGGAGAACCAAATTTTATCAACATCATAAGGTAGATGACAATAAGCGAGTATTTTACTAAAGTAAAGTCTTTATGTGAGCAGATAGGAAAGTTAGATATTGATAACTACATAAGTGAGATGAGGATAAGGAGAATTATTGTTTATAACTTAAGACCAAAATATGATTCTCTGGTCACTACTAGCCGCAGATGGGTTAAAGAGCCAAAGTTAATGAAGTTGGAGAGCTTATTATCCAACTAAGAGGACCTAAACAAACATAAATCTAAAAGATCAACAAGATATAAGGAGAGACCTCTTTTCTCGAAGACAAGAGGAGAGGAAAAAGCTTTAAGACAAGGACATAGAAGCAATGGTGCAAGGAGACAAGGATGCAACCAAGGTTGAAGTCAAGGAAGTTACTAATAAGGAGGAGCTGGTGGAGTGAGTGGTTGAGATGATGACATAAAATATGATAAGAAATGTTACAACTATAGTAGTAGATGACACATCACTTAAGATTGTCGATCACCAAAGTGTTACAACTGTGGAGGTAATGGTGACTTAGCTAGAGAGTGTCAAAAGCCAAAGGAGGCTGAAGGAAATATTACTACTATACATCAACCCAGAAGATAAGAAGATTGTAATTTTGAAGCATCAATTGTAATAGAAGAAACAATGACACTTCAAGAGATGGCGCCATTACTGTAAGTGAGAAGTTCATCAACTATGAGGAAGACTGGATAGTCAATTTGGGTTACTCCAATCACATAACTGAGGATGAGATGAAGTTCTTCTGCATGGAAAAATACAAGGCTGGAAAAATGGTGATCACATCCAACAATACAGAGTTACGAATAGAACATGTATGAAACTTGATCATGACACCATAGTTTGGATATAACCAGATACAACTAGAAAAAAAGTGCTATATGTTCCAGATATGAAGAAGAACTTATTATCTGTGTCTCAACTCAAAGTAGTAAGAAACTTTGTGGTGTTTAGACTGAATGATGCGAAAGTCTTTTAGAACTTAAGGTTGCCAAAAGACTTACTAATGGAAGGAAAAATAGTGAAGTCTTTATATGTCCTATCAGCATGTGAAGTATATGCCAACAAGATAAGGAGAAACGAGACTCGAGACTTATGATATGCCAGACTTGGACATGTGAGTTATCTAAAGTTAAAGGTGATGATGAAGAAGGCGATGTTGAAGGGGCTTTCTCAACTTGAGATTCGTGAAGATATTATTTGTGTAGGACGCTAGTATAGAAAGGCACACCAATTGCCCTATAAGAGTCAGCAAATGCGTTCGGGCTAGTAAAACAAGTGTCAATTAGTGGATTTAAGTATATGATCATTTTTATTTATAACTATTCAAGATATGCATGGGTTGAATTTATGAAGAAAAAATCAAAAGCTTTCAATAAATTCAAAGAGTTTAAAGAAAGGTAGAGAGTGATATCAATAGCAAAATCCATTGCCTATGATAAGACAATGGGACAAAGTATGTGTTAGAAGAGTTCTCTGCGTAGTAACAACAACACAAGATAAGGAGACAGCTGACCTATCCAGACATCCCACAAAATAATTAGGTAGTGAAGACCAAGAGCTGGCACTTGGCTGAGACTTATCAGAGTATGCTACATGCAAAAAAGGTAACAGGATGATTTTGGGTTGAATGTATGAAGATTGTAGTAAAGTGATTAATATGTTTCCACTAGTAAGATTGAAGGTTATCTCTCCTTTTGAGAGATTATGAAAGATCAAGCCTACTATTAGCTACTTCAAAGTTTTTAGCTGTATATACTATGTGTTCGTAAATAAAGAGCATCATAGAAAATTTGACAAAAAAGCAATTTGATGCATCTTTGTTAGCTACGACAGTCAACGTAAAGGGTGGAAGTATTATAATCCTAATACAAGGAGGTGCTACGTGTTAAGAAATGTAGTGTTTGATGAAGCATCAACATGGTGATCATCTCACCCAGTAACTTTTCCAAATTCAATAAAGAGAGAAAAAGTTACAAGAGAGGTTGGAGGAGCAGAATGAAGAAAAGTAAAGACAATATATAGTAAAAGAAGGTGTTCAAGTGGAAAACAAGAAGATCGAGGGAACAAGTAGTAGCTTATCAGCGAAGACGCAAAGTCCATGGAGAATAGATGTGCATCAACTCATAGAAGAAGAGACACTAAATTAGTTAGAAGAGCTAGAATAAAATAGAGCAACTAATGTATAATTGAGAAGATCAACAAGAAAAAGGAAGACAAACCTAAAATATGCAAATATGGAACTAGTACAACACAATAGTATGAGAGAGCCTACCACATTTGAGGAGGTATCACATAATAGAGAATAGAGAAAGGCTATGGAAGAAGAGATAGAGACACTGCAGCAAAATGAAACATGGGAGCTAGTGTCGAAACCAAAGAATGTATAATCCATCTCATGTAAATGGATGTATAAGGTGAAGACCAAGTCAGATGGATCAATTGAGAGGTACAAAGCTTGACTAGTGGCTCGTGGATTCTTGTAAAAGTGTAGACTATATTATGATGAAACATTTAGTCAAACTATAAAAATTACCATAGTACGTGTTCTCATAGCCTTACCTACTGCAAAGTGTTGGCATTTTTGGCAGATGGACATGAAGAATGGATTTTTGCATAGAAAGATAGATCAAAACATCTACATGAAACAATCTCAGGGATTTGAAAGTATAATTCATCTTGATCATGTTTGCAAACTAAATAAGGCTTTGTATGAACTGAAACAGGTACCAATAGCAAGGTATGGGGAAATTGTTGAGTTTCTGATAAGCAGTGGATATGAGGTTACACCAGCAGACTCAAGCCTATTT
>JAOXYD010107158.1:0-11569 GCA_028565735.1 Pinacopodium congolense
CAATTAAGAATTCAAAGATATGGTACCACTTGAAAAATTTTAAAATATGATACCAATTGCAAAAATAAAATATGATGCTACTTTCAACAGAAATTTTCAAAACATGTTTAATGCATCCTTTTTAAAATAAGTCATATAATAAAATTAATGTAATTCATTAATTTCTAAAATTATGTAACCATTTTAATAAAATGTGCTAAATTTAATAATTATGTAAAGACTTTTAATCCTAAGCATGCAATGGCTTATTTCAAAGATTATGCAATGAATCTTAATGCTAATCCAATAGTTCTAACATTAACATTTAATGGCTCTAATATTAACTTGCAATGGCTCCTCGTAAATAAATGATTTCATTGTTCGATTCAAAATAAACAACTAAGGTCAACTTTTTAAAATCAAACACAATCATCCAAAAATTCTATCAAGCTATATACTATCAAATAAAAATATAGGAATGCCTCCTTTTGCATCACCATTTGATACCAAATCCTTTACTCCTCACTTGGTTCAACAATATACTTCTTAGTAAGCTTATGTGAGGGCTCATGGTGATCTTTCTACATTCCATTTCAAATTGGAGATACCACTTCCTTGGTTTCTAGCTTGGCACCAATTTAGCACCAATTGTATGTTGACCTACAAAATAAAGACACTTACTTTGTTCTAGGTACCCATATTAACTTGGGTTCTTGGGGGTTAGCCTTACTACCTTTTTCAACCCAAACCTTTAAAGGTTTTCTAAACATTCTTTGTTTAGCAAAGCAAAAATTTTCTAAATATCACACTTTGCCACAAAAGTTACAAACATATGTAACATTATGCATATGATCATAGAACCTATGATCTTGATGCTTAAATGTATTTCTCATACCAAAATTAGCTGCCCTAGGATAATACTTATGCATATGAGAGTTACGTAAATGCATCATGTCATTATGCCTATAAAACATGTCATTTTGCCTAATATGAGATTTAAATGCATTTCTAAGTCTAACATCTCTAAATGCTCTTCCTTGATGAATGTTATGCCTAGAATATGAATGAAACACATTTGATGGCCTATAATGAATATGAGAAACATTTCTAGATGAATGGGAGTGCATATGTGGTGCATGCGAGTAAATTGGCCTATTTTTCCTAAAAGATCTAAAATGAGGCCAAACATTATGCACATTTTTTCTTGATGAAATGGTCTCCTAAAGTGTGATTTATAAATGCCTATAGCCTTAAGAATATGATTGCGACGAGTATGTGAATGTAAAGACATAAGGTAACTATCATGAAGCCTAAATGTATGCATGCCATTTCTTTGTTGAAAGTCCCTCTTAGGATGTGAATATGATCCATTTCTAGGATTATGAACAGGCACATTTGAAACATGAGAGGACTCTAGACCTCTTTCCTTACCATGGGTCCAAAAAGCATCATTATGAAATGATTGTGCGTTCTTAAAGAAATTATGCCTATTTTTAGTTACATAAACATTCTTGTTATCCTTCGAAATAGATGCATATATGAATGCATGATTTTTCTTCCTAATATGCAACTTTGATGAAGATGCAACATTCTTAAAAGATGTCATAGCATGAGATTTTGATAATGAAGCACCATTATTAAATAAGGGCTTAGGCAAAATTTCATCATATAAGCTTTTACCTTTGTAAAAATGTTTTTAGCATCCTTAAAAGCATTTTCATCATCAAAGCCTAAACCATGCTTATCATTAGAACTCTTTTGACATCCAAGCACGCAATCTAATTTTTCTTTTTCCTTTATATATGTAGAAAATGATTCCTTAAGGGCTTATACTTCCTTTTTTAAAGATTCATTTTCACACATCAATTTATGCCCATCATCATGCATGCCAACTTCCACATTCTTAGAAGCTATCATGACATTCATTTCATTTTTCAATCTACCAATTTCTAATATGCATTCTTTCTTAGATTCTAATACATCATGAAATTCAACTTTCATCTTCTAATTCTCATGTAAACATACATCCAATTCCTTTCTCAAACCAACATTCAAATTCACTAATCTATCATTTTCAATCATACAATCATTTGAAGCAATATTCACACTTTTAGATTCTACAACATGCAAATAATTCTTTAATTTCTCATTTTCTATCCTAAGATCATTCAACAACTTCTTACATTTCTTAAACTTGGAAGAATCTTCTTCCTTTTCACTTTAAGAGATTTTGCAACTTCAACTAATTCATCAAATGAGATTTCATCATATTTAACATTATTTTCATTCTCATCATCATTAGAGTTAGATAGTGCCTCATTGCTTTCCTTTTGAACATTTGATAATGATAGAGCTTCTTCCATAAAGACCTCAAGGCATGAATTTGAAATCTCTTCCTCATCTTTAGCTTTCTCCACTTCCTTCACTTGTTCTTCTTCAATGCCTTCTATATATATTTGCTTCAACCTACACCAAATTTCAAAAGTGAATATGCATATAGATACTTTATAAAAAAATACACCTATCTAATGCATCATGAAGAATATGCATAGCTTTTTCATTTAAGGAAATAATTTTTTCTTCATTTGAAAATCCATGAGGGTCATTATAAATAAAATCCCATAAATACAAGTCTTGGCCCATAGAAAGAATTTCATTCTAATTTTCCATTCAAGAAAATTATTTCCATTAAAAATTGATGGCCTATCAATTTAAAAACCCTCTTGACTAAAACAATGTGCCATTTCTCATCTTTACTTACAATTTAGATAGAAATTATGCAAATGTGAGACCAAGGCTCTGATACCAACTGTAAGCCCTATGGCACTCAAGAGGGGGGTGAATTAGGTGTTTAAAAATTCCTTGTGGAATTAAAACACTTTAAAAACCTTAAGCCAATTTCAATTTAAATGAATTTTCTAACCAAAATTTAACCTAAATGGAATTCCAAACTCTATGCCAATATTAAACAAATTCAAGCAATGATAAAACAAACACTTGACATAAATATAAAAGAGATAAGGAAGAGAAAGAACAACAAGATTTATAGAGATTCGTCTACCTCAAAAATAGACTACATCCTCTCTCCAACTATTTGTTGGAAATTCACTAACAATAATCTTTGTTAAAGGTCAAGAGGAGCCTTTACAACAATCTTGATTCAAGGCCAAGAGGAACCTTTACAACAATCTTGATTCAAGGCCAAGAGGAACCTATACCAATCTTGTTATAAGTCAAGAGTAACCTATCAATCTTACTTTCCACAAAGAGGGTGAAGAGTAACCATTATAATAATCTTTTTTATAGCAAAGAGGAGCCTTTCCAATACAACCAAAGTTTATAATATTTGTCCTATAAGGACAACTCCTAATCCAAGTTCCCTTGAGCTTTAAACCAAACTTATATAACTTATGACAACCTTGATCAAAATCAACACAAGATAAGGGCTTAAATTCAACAAATGCAATATGGAATGTCAATACACAATTAAGGCCTAATCCAGTCCAATTCACAATCAAATACTTACGCAATTCAAATATTGATTTTTACAAGCTAAGAGAAAACTTATTAAATCTATTTTAAATGTAAATACCAGCCTATACCACAATCAATAACCAATATAAATAAATTCCCTCAATTTAAATTACCACAACATATTTTTAATGATATTTCTTTAAAATTCATATAATAAAACCAATTCTGGAAATTCTATAGGCAAACCAAAGTTATAAAAAGCCTTCTAAAACTTCAATAGGTCATAAAAAATTTAATTCAATTAACAAAAACGTGATTATTACATATAAATTTCGGATTGAACACTTAGACACAAAATCTATCAAAATATGTAGTCTTAAAGTTCTAGCCTATAATCAAACGAATTTAATCAACCAAATGATGCAAATTAAATGTAATAAACCTACTGAAACATCAATCTATGTTAACAATAAATCACAGTAATAAACACAATTTTAGCACATCAAACAGATGATCTAAATCAAGAACAAAGTTAAAGCTATCAAACCTAGACAACTTTAGACGACTTGCAAAAGTCAACGTCAAACAAACAATATAATCACTTAACAATTGAAACAAAAATACTGGCAAACTCCTGAGACCTTAAGAAAATTATAAATAATAAATTTGTAGCTTATAAAACACGTTTATATACAAAAGCTAAATTGAAAAAGAAGCTAAAATGAAAACACGTCAGTTTTGCGTAGTCTGTGTTCTTTGAGCTTAAACAAACGATTTAAATGCTTAAAATTTAAAGTAAAAGATCCCATGCACTCTTGATACCTTAAGAAAAATGTCTATAGTAATTTGGAATCAATAAAAATAGTTTTGCAAGTTGAAAATTGAAGAACCCAAAACTCTTATTAAAACTGTTTAGGAATGATATATATAGAGTTACGAGAATTTTGGAGTTGTTAGAAATAAAAAATAGTAGTTAGAATAAGCAATAAGGACAAAAAAATCAAAAGCGAAAACTAGTTGTTAGAGTCTTAATGCACAATGACACCCTCTGGGTTCATCAAAAGCGTCGTTAACAAATGAATAGCCTGCCATTGAGCATGCTAGAAATAAGGTGTACAACGGCACCCTTGAGCTTGCCGTTTAAGGATAAATAGCCCACCGTTTTATGTTCAAAAAACATGAAAAACACTTCAAACCAGCTCTAAAACTTTCTAAACAAGTTCTAAACATTAAACAAGACTTTAAAAAACTTTTAAAGTATAATTCAAGGCTGTTTAAATCATTAAAGCATTTCAATCAATTCAAAATATAAGAATTGCCTTGATTATGAAAACTTTTCACTTTAACCAACTTTAAAACCTTTTTAATCAATTCATAAATCATAAATTCACAATTCAATTAGACTTAAACAAATTCAATCATATATAACCAACACTTAAACATATCAATAAACATACATTAAATCAATTAATCACAATTCAACTTAATTATGTAACATATATCCTAAATGTTATTATAATTCAATTCCTAATATTCCAAAGCCATAATCAAATCAAGTTAATCACTAAAACCATAATTAAACTCTTATATGCCTATATGCAAAAATGATCATGCAAATGTGAGAGCCCTTTTTAAGCATTGATTAAGAATCAAGTTTAGGACATTTACACCTTAAGCCTTTTTCCTAAACTCTTTCTAAACTTGATCTCTTCAAGCTTTTGATCTTCAAGCATCTTTTGATCTTAATCTTGATCATCACTTGAACCTTATCATTTGATCCCTTATATCCAAGCTATTGATAATCTAATTCTTGAGCTCTTCTGCCTTAACTCCCCAAATATATGATCTTGCACTTTAAGCATTTACCTATCTTATAAACATTTCAAAACTCAAACATTAGTAATAATAAAGTTTTTTCATCATCAAAACACATGATTAGAATATCTTAGTTCAACACTTTTTTCTGGAATATGCTTCACATTCTTCAAGAGTAATCTAGCACCATAATTGATCTCCAAGTAAACATTACCAACTCCAACAATCTTAGAATTATCATTATTTTCCATCTTGATAATCCCGAAATTACTAAGAATATAGGATGTGAAGAAATATTTTCTAAGTGTAGTATAAATAAAAGCTTCACTATCAATAACTCAAATGGTTTTATTATTTGCTAGATTAACATAATCAATATCATGAGAAAAAAATTGCTCAATTATAACGGCTACTTTCTCATTATCACTATCATCACCTCGCTTCATGTCATTCTCTTTGTCTCTTTTTAGTTTTCTGCAAAGCTTTTTGATATGTCCCTTCCTCTGATAGTAGTTACACTCAACATTAACATATTTGTTAAACTTACCTCGACTTTTGCTCCTGTCATTACCTTTTAAACCTCTATTTTGATTTCCTCCCATAGTAGTTGTAGCCAAAATATCTAATTGGAAAAAAGGAGAGCTTTGTGACAATTGTCTCATTTCTTCATTTTAGGATACCACTTTTTACTAACTATATAGTCACCACATCATTATAAGCAGAGTTAGTCAATGAAATTTTTAAAGTTTTCCAAAAGTCAGGAAATAACGCAAGTACCATAAGAGTGAGAATTTTATTATCAAAATTGACATCCATACCTAACAATTGATTCACAATCCCTTGAAATTCGTTCAAGTGATCTGAAACAAAGTTACCTTCTTTATATTTGAAATGTACTAATTTTTCAAGTAAAAAATTTATTATTGCCAGTCTTTAATGCATATAATTCCTCAAGTTTATTCTATAATATTTTAGCATGCGTCTTTCCACAAGTTGTCTAATAAACCTACATGCCTATTCATTCTCACAAGTTCACTCTTCATTGGATTTGTCTTCAAATTTTTGGGTAGTAAATGCCGGTAGATGTAACTTCATCAAAAATAGAATGTTCTTCATCTTGTTCTTCTATATATGGTAATTTATGCCATTTAAACTTCTGATTTTGTTGAACTTTCCCTCCATAGTTAAACCTAACAGTTAACTGAAAATATCTCTGATACTAGTTGTTGGGAGAATAAAGCCAATAATAATATTATCAGAGTAAAATGTCAAAAATAATTCTCTTAAATTTGTGTAAAACTATTGACTATAGCAGTCTAAAAATAATTTAATCACAAATGCACAATAATATATAAAGAAATCAATAGCACAAGATACTAGAAATTTTTTAATATGGAAAACCACTTCAAAATCGACGAGTAAAAACCACAGGTTCAAGCAAGTTAATCATCCATTATATAAAATAATAGATACAACAACCAATCCTTCCTACTCAAAAAATTGGAGTAATAACCATAAAAATAATAATAAGATGAATAGAAAAATACCAAACAGAAGACACTAGGCGTGAGATTGAGTCGAGATAAGAATACACTTTAATCTTTATTGTACAAAATAATTTAGGTCTCGCACCTTTCACATAACACCTTTTTAATGATTTTTTCTTTTTTTCTTTTTGGTGAAAGGTCTACTTTACTTCTTAACATTTGAAAAATAATTTAATTTAACCATTAACATTTTTAAAGGTATCACTTTACTTCTTAACATTTGTAAAATGATGTAATTTGCCCCTTAACGTTATAAAATTATACATATTACCTCATAATATTTACAAAATAGTACGTTGCACCCCCTTAATACTAATTCTGTTAAAATCTTATTAGATAAATGTTAATTTTGCCAATATTCTATTAATGAAGAATTACATAATCATGAAAAAAGTAAATAATAAAATTTTAATGAAATTAGTATTAAAGGGGCAATTTACACCATTTTGTAAACATTAACAGACAAAATATACTATTTTTTAAATATTAAGGGGTAAAGTGATACCTTAAAAAATGTTAAGGGATAATTTAAACCTTTTTACAAATGTTAGGGGGCAAATTATATCTTTTTATTATTATTTTTTCACTCTTTGGGCTTCTCTATCACACACATGCTACTGTTCTATTGATAACTTAAACATAGCATATAATGTTTGATTGAAGAACAAGGAAACATTTGTTTTAAATAAAAAAATAACTCACTATATTTATTAAAGCATCCACCAAGTTTGGCAAAAGAAAGATAAGGCATCGACTTTTTGTTTTTATATTCATCGCCTTTGAATTTGTGTTAGTAGGAGTTAGCCCTGATCATGGTTAGATTTCTAACCAATCGGCAGTTACAGTTCAAAAACCGTTCGGATACGGTTAAGAAACCATAATCGTGATTAACGGTTCTAAACAGTAACTACAATTGTTACTAACAATTTTGGTTACGATTAGACTAATTTAAAAACTATGAACCGGTGGTTAAACCTACAATTTATTTGCAGTTATAAACCACCGATCAATTAATTAAAAAAATATTTAAAAAATTAAAAATAATTTAACTTTATATTAAAAAATTATTTTAAAAATATATGTAATTTTGTGTAAAATTTTATTTGATAGAAATATGTATTATTTTAAAAAAAATGAAACAATTGTGAATTGTAAATGGAATATGTTAATTGAGAGAGAGAGATGTTGTAATTGTTGTGAAAGAAATTGTGTTGATAAAAAGATTTATTTATAGTTACAAAAAAATTTAAAAAATTTTAATAACCATTGGCACAAATTTTTTAATTTTTAAAATTTTTTCTATAATTATAAATACATTTTTATATCAACACAATTTCTTTCACAACAATTACAATCTCTCTCTCTCTTACACACACACACACACACACACACACACAAGTAACATATTCCATCTACAATTCACAATTGTTTCATTAATTTCTATTATTATTATTACTACTACATCTATTATTTTTCTTTATTATTGTCAACTTCATTACTACAAAAATGTCTTCCTTAAGAATAACGGATAAGGGAAAATAAGTGGAGGAACAAGGTTCATATGAAAAAAAATTTTCCTCTCGACATCAATGATACATAATTTCCATCTATTGATGTAGAGGTTGGTGATGATGAAGAATATGATGGTATACAAAAAAGTCAACAATCCAATCCTATACTAAAAACACGAAAATTTTGTAAAAATTTCATTTATTTCCTATTGAATCTATAATTTCATTTTTATGGGCATTACCAAATTTAAGAAAAGAATGAGTAAGATTTTGTAAAAATAATAATATGAGACCAAAGCATTTTCTGCACGATGTTCCAAATTATTGGAATTCAACTTATGATTTATTAAATTAATGCTTACCTTACAAAGATCTTCTATGTACATTTTTTAAAGTTATGTTTCAAACGTAATTTTATTACCATAACAATGGCATATATGTGAAAAAATTGTGCAAATTTTACAAACTTTTAATAATGCTACTAATATTTTGTCAGGTGTATATTATCCTACTACACATTTATTATTAATGGAATGTGTAAATATATCTTGTATACTGCAAGAATATTTTAATGATTCAGAATTGTATCCTTGTGTTATGGAAATGTCTAAAAAAATGGTTAAAATATTTTGAACAAATATTACGAATTAATTTAATTGTATCTATTTTTAATCCAAACATTAAAATTTAAGTTTTACAAAAAATTTTATATTTCTATTATGAAAATATGAATCCATATTTTGAAATGTTTTTTGATGTTTCTTAATTTGTTTCATCTATTATTTTTGAAGTTAAGAAAAATATTCAAGATTTAATTATTAAATATAGCAATAATATTGATGCCACTTCTTCAACTTTTCAAACTCCTACATCAACAATAATTAATACTAGTAAATATTCTAAAGCTGATTTATTAATTTTGCAAAGACAAAAAAGGTCGAGAGGGGTTATGTAAATTCTTACTTGGAATTTGACACATATGTAACAACTTCTTTTGAGTTAGGTGAATTTAAAACTTCTACATTTCCAATAATGCGATGGTCAAAGAATCATTATGAGCAATTTTTAATGATGTTGGCTATTGCAAAAGATATATTTGTTTCTCCAATTTCAACGGTTGCCGTTAGAGCAAACTTTTAGTGTAAGTGAAGATATTTTACACAATTATAAATATTCAATGATTCTGGAATCTTTGGAGGGGCAAGTTTTTCTTGATGATTGGATGAGAGCAGAATGACGATGACAAGAGTTGCTGAAACTAGATACTTTGCAATTATATGATTTTGACACGAATATAATCAGAAGTGCATACGGATTGATGATGTTGCTGGTGAGTAGCTTTCTTAAAAAAGATAAGAGAACTATGAGGGCTTTGATTTCTCTCGACTCGAGAGTTGAGGATATATAAGTAACTTAATTTTTTGATTCCTCTCGACTTGAGAGTTGAGGATACATAAGCAACTTAATTTTTAAAATTAAGTTCAAGCTCATTATTTTATTTATTTTTTTCTTTACAACTTATATATGGTTGTTATATATTTTAATTCATTTAACTTTATGTTTTTAATATCCAACTTATTATATTTGACATGTTTTAAAATTTCAAATTAAAAATTTTGAAGTTTCGAAATAAAAATTTGAAATTAATAAAACAACGATTATGGTTAAACCGACGGTTAATCAATGTTGGTTAAACCGTCAGTTAAACCATAACAGACGGTTTTCAAACTGTAACTTAAATCGTAAACTGACAGTTATATTAAGATTTATAGATTTTCATAAACGGTAATCAGTAGTTTTGTAATCGTAACCGATGATTTATTAACTATGGTTAGGGTTAGTAGGAATCGTATATTATTAAAAATACGAAGTAGCAACAAACCTTTTATCGCATGTTAGCGGGATCCAGTGATAAAACCCACCTCTCATATGACCTTTTTATAACCATTTATTTTATTTTTAAAGGAAAAACATAATAAAAATAATTAAATGAACAATCTTGTAAAACTTTTGTGGGTAATCACAATTAATGACACCACCTATATGAATTTTATCAATAAAATCCAAGAAAACAAGCAAAAGTAGAAGAAATTATAATCAAAATAACTAAAAAGCTTTCCAAGAGAAAGTGGTGCTAGATACAAAAACTTTGATGGAGATTACACTTAACAATGCTAAACTAACTACCATAATTGAATAGAGGGCACATTACCCAGGCTACATATTCTTAGCTCAACCAAAAGAGTGTTCAATTGAGATGCAGCCAAGTAGCGATGGTCCGACAACAGTGAGTAGACAGAGTGCTGTGGTGGAACTGAATCCAAAATATTTTTAAATTATATTTTTAATAGAATAAATTTTATTTATTCAAATATATGTATAATTCAACAATTATTTATAAATAAAATACAATTAAAAATAAAATTATTCAAAAATATCTTACAATATTAAAAATATTAAATTGTAAAGTATTTTTAAAAATATTTTTAAATTTAAAATATAATTTAATAATTTCAATATAATTCAACAATTATTTATAATTAAAATAATCAATTACAAAATATTTTTGAATAATTAAAAATTATCCTATTAAAGATATAATTAAAAATATAATTTTTAAAATATAATTTTAAAATTATTTATAATTTAAAATTATTCTATTTCAATCTTTTAAAGGGATAAGTTATATATTTGTTAATTGAACTTATAAGGCATTATACAATACTTCCTTCCTAATAAAATATTAATGTATTAATTATTTATAAGGAAAAACTTAATTTTAACATAAATTGATTGAATTTTAAAAAGTTGATTATTGAATTGAAATTTTTTTAAAAATTTGCTTACTAAATTGAAAAATTTTTAAAAAGTTGCTCATTGAATTAAAAAAGATATTAACAAGAATGTCAGAAGATATTGATATTTGTACTGTACAAGCCAAAGAGATAATAGAAATTGCAAAATTTCCCTTACTAAATAAAGAGAATTGGTACCTTGCTTATCTCTATGGGAAATATATGGTAGATACAATTAAATAATTATAATTTCTATGAACAACAATTCTCGAGATTGATTAATCAATTTACGATAACAGATGAGAGTACTTCAAGTGCAAATATTTCTACACTAAATAACCAAAAATAAAAACAAAAATATGATTATGGTTGATCCCACGAGGAAAAGGTTACTTAACTATTAGGTTGATCGGATTACAATTATTTAGGAAAAATCTAAATTAATTGA
>JAOXYD010107169.1:0-11568 GCA_028565735.1 Pinacopodium congolense
ATATTTTAATTCATTTAATTTTATATTTTTATAATTTATATCCAACTTATTATATTTGACATTTTTAAAATTTTAAAATTTAAAATTTAAAGTTTTTAAGTTTGAAAATAAAATTATGAATAATAAAAGTTATAAAATAACAAAGATTATTATTATGAGCAAACCGGCGGTGAAACCGTAACTGGCTATTTTCAAACCGTAACCGTAATCGTAACCGACTATTTTCAAATCGTAACTAAACCGTAAACAGGCGGTTAGGTTAAGGTTTATAGATTTTTATAAACCGTAACCGGCAGTTTTGTAACCGTGGTCAGGTCTAGTTTCTACAATCTTTAATTTTTTGCAATTTTAATTTTTCTTATGAACTCTTCATTTCTTGATTTTTTGCTTGTTGTTTCACCTTTCAAATAGGTGTCATCCTACAAAGCTAATTGAACTAGATCTTGAAATAGAAAGAACATTTAAAAGAGGTTTAATAGAGAAGAGATCATAGAGTAGGACAAAGTTTAAGGTCCTCGACACACGAGTAAACATTATTGATAGATAATTGGGACTTAGAGCACAATTAACCATAGAGGATTTGTTAGGCCCTCTCTATAAGGCACTAAATTCAGCATACATAAGCCAAGGGTAGAAATTGCTAGTTTTGAGATCAAACCATAGATGATTCAGATGCTCTAGAACTATTTACAATTTGAAATGAGCTTTCACATAAAGATCTTAAAGTCTATATCACTCATTTTTTAAAAATCTGCAACATATTCAAACTCAATTGTGTGTCAGAAGAGGCTCTTTAATTGAGATTATTCCCTTTCACCTTGAGAAGTAGAGTAAAATGATGGATAAAGTATAACTTAGAACCAATTGGCGAGTTGTTCTGATGATTACCACATATCAACCTATATAGTAACATGTACAATCTAGAGTGGTAAAATCATCTTAATTTCTCATAAAGAACCCAATACCAATCAGGATAGAATCAACTGCCATAGTTTTCAACCACACCAACAACAACATAAGTAACCAAGTATAAAAGAGTTACTTGCTAAATACATTATCACTTCGGATGTCTACTTTTATAATATTATAGCTTTAATCAAGAACTTATAGAACCAAGTTAGGCGACTTGCTAAGAGTGTTTTAGAGAGACCACTAGGTGTTTTACCTTTTAATACTAAGAAGAACCAAAAGAGCAACTGCATATGATATTTTTAAGTGATAAGAACATGGTAAATGGATAGAAGGAAGTTATAAAGGTGGAAGAAATTGAGAGAGAAGCAATAAGGATTGAAGAAAAGAAGGATGTAAAAGAAGAGACACAAAAAACTGAGAAGGTAAAGGAAAAGAAGAAGAAAGAGCTTAGAGTGTATAAGTTGCCACCTCTATATCTTGGTAAATTGAGCATTAAGTAACTTGAGGAGTTCACTGGTAAGTGCCTTGACCCTATTAAGAAGTTAAAAGCTAATTTTTCCCTTGTTGAGTCTCTTATGTAGGAACCAAAGTATGCCAAGTTTGTGCATAATATTATTAAAACCAAGAAGGCAAAGGAGTCTTTAAAGATGATGAAGAATGAATAACGTGTAGCCATATTTGTAAACAAGCTACCATAGAAGCTGAAGGGCCTACAGAGTTTCTCAATCCCTTGTACAATTGGTAATTTATATCTATAAGATGCATTACCCGACCTAGGATCTGGTATAAATCTTATGCCAAATAAATTTTTTCATGAATTTGGACTAAAGATTACAAAGCCTACTAGGATGAGCATACAATTGACAGATAGATCAATTAAGTATCTTATGAGAATAATAGAGCATGTTCTTATAAAGGTTGATAAGTTCATATTCCCTATCAATTTTGTGATACTAGATGTTGAGGATAAAGATGAGATTCCTTTCATTTTAGGCTTATTAATTGACGTTCTAGAAAAGATATTAACTCTTAAATTGAATATGAATCAATTATTTTCTCCAATTATGAATCTATTAAATCATATTTAAATGAGAAGCAACATACCTCTTCTTTTGATAATGTGACAGATGGAATTTCGAGTGCTTTTTAGGGGAAAAATTATAAACCTTCAGAGTTTGACTTGTTAACGATGCCAAGCCTCGAGTGTTGTAAAGGAGAGGTGAGTTCAAACCTCAATATAAAGGAGATAGATGAATGGAGGAAGGAAGATAAAGTAAGAACAAAAAGAAAAGAGGGTCCAAGGCAAGAAAATTCACAATACTTGAACAAGAAAAGGGTCATCGAGCTAATGAAATTAAACAAGCGTTTAGTGGGAGGAAACCCACCATACATGTCATTTATTTGTTTGCTTTTATTTTCTCTTTTTTATATGTTTATAAATGGTTGCATATAGATTGCTTGATTGTCTTTTTGAATATTATTTCTTAGAATTTTAAATTGTTATACGATATTTACGGAATCTAATATTGATTTCATGTGTGATGATTTAAAATTCTTTTTAGTCTATTTAAAAAAATTTGTGAAATCACAGGCTGGGTCACAACCGTGACAAGTTTAGCCTAGGTCGTAATTTCAAGGTAGAGGAAATCACAAGCTGTGATAAGGTCAGGTTTTGTGTGTTTTAACACACACCCATCCCCTTCAACCCTTTTTTCACATTTCTTCACTCTCATCTTTAATCTTTCATATTCTATCACTCTTATAACACCAATTCAACCTCTTAACTCCAAGTTTTGTGCATTAATTCACTTGTATTACATCAAATTGACAAGGTAAGTTCTTCATTTTCTATTAAAAACTTTGAACTTTAGATTTATTTTATAATTTAAGGTTTATTTATGGTAAGACATCTTTGAGCTAATAGATAAAAATTTTCACTATTTATATTTTTAATTATTAGGCTAGAATGTTCTATCATATGAAATACTCATTATTCAACATTAATTATGAGTTGATTTGTTTGTTTGAGTAATCTTCCATGTTGATGGTTATAAGTTTCAAAAATTACATACCTTCCCCCCCTTAAGTTTATGGTTCAACTATCTTAATTTCTTGGTTGTGATGTTTTGGTGATTATTGGAGATGTGAAACCATTCACTAATGATTAACATCTTAAAAGAGCAATATTGATTGAAATTGGAATGAATGATTAATCTTTGGATGTTTAAAGAGTTAAATGGAATGCACTTAATGTTTAATTGGGTTAAGAATGAGTTGAAACCTTTCCATTGGATTACTATGATCTTTAAAGCTTAAGGGAATTTATGCATTATGATTGATTCATGGACATTTTTCCTTCTTTTTCTTGACCCATAAATTTTATGTCATTCTTACCACTTAAGTTGGATGGTTGACATTACTAATAATTTATAAACTATATGCTTGCTACATGCTAAGTCACATTACATCTTTAATTATGTAAAGTTATGATAGCTGTTAGATTATCATCATAATGTGTTTACATATTTTTATGGTTTATGACTCATTTAGTTTAAGTATATTCTTGAGCACTCAAGATTGCTTTATCATTTTTGTAGACATTATGTGTAGATAAAAGGAAGTGACAAAAAAAGCTTGTTATGACAGGGCTTCTTATTCTAGAAGGATTGAGGGGGAGACATCTAGTATTGAATTTTCCAACTTTAAGCTCACCAATAGGTACTACACATTGTGTAAACTAAACATTAAACGCAACAAGTATTTGCAGTTCGAAGACTTGGAGAGTTTTGGAATAGCAAACTTTGTCAAATATTATTTGAAAGAAGGTAAGAGGGATAACATTTTGGAAATAAAGGAATTAGGATATCATAATCTTTTTTATGAGTTCTTGGCTACCTTTCAGTTTAAGAAGTATATAGTGATGGCCAACCATAACAATATGGTGTGATTCTAGCTTGGTGGAAGACTTTTTGAGTGTCAATTTGGACTTTAGTTCTACATTAGGAGTGGAGTTCAATGATCTAAAGGATAAGTACGTGACACAATATGCAAGGTTAGAGTTTTCATCCCCTACCCAAGGATCTTAGTTTTAGGATATGATTAGAGAGGTGGAATTCAAGTAGGTGTAATGAAAAGCATAAATTTTACTTCTTTAGAACTCAAATTTCTTCATTGACTAATCAAACACATTATAGGAGGGGTACAAGAAAATACTAGGGTAGTAAAATTAAGTGAGCTTATTCATTTATGGTATATATAGGGGAGAAGCTATATATGGAACCGCTAGACTCTTCAGTATAGATTCAGATGGGGCTAGTCATAAAGGAAAATGGACACCTCACACTCCAGAGAGATGAACCTCTATCACGTAAAAGATATACAAGTGAAGAGTTAGAAGATAGTGATGATTATAATGAGGAGAAGGAAGGAGACATTGGATCTTGACCCTCCATAAGTGTTGCACCATCTACTGCTACATAATTTGATTAACTTAGTGCCCAAGTAGAGGCTTTACATCTTGAGATGAAAAATTATCAAGCAATTGAGGACATTGGATGGTGAAATTTCAACAGTTGCAGCAAATGAGATGCAAGGAGGAACAAACCCAGAGACAGAAGGATTACAGGATGCATGGTAGGAGCTATCATCGGCTCACCAAAAAATAAAATACATAACTAATCCTAACTATGTAGTTAGGGCAAGTTAGGGTCAATCCCATAGAGTGTTAGGGTATGCTACAACTATTTCTAAGGTTGTTTAAAGAAAAACAAAGAAAAGAAAAACCCTTGGAATTAAGGGACATTAAAATAAAAAAATAGGCAAACAACGAAAACAAAACAAACACAAAAATGCACAAAAGAAATAAACAAAGACAATAAAAGAAAGTTGAGCAGAAGATATATCATGGATTCATATTTGTAATTGATCCTAAAAATAAATGAATTGTGATTAGTTTAAGATGTTAGCTTATAGGTTTGAACAAGCTCTCAAACCCTATATTCCACCAATTTTAGATAAGTTCAATAAGCTTTGAAAATATCTCTAACTACGTGATAACTTAGAATAACTCTTTAGATTTAATGGCACGGTAGCTTTAAGTACTATGGAATAACTAGCCTAAACTACAATCTCGCAAGCTCAGATTGTGTAACTTAGAGAACTAGAATCTTAGGCTAAGTTGGTTAAGTTCACTGACAAATTCAGTTAGTTTATTACTATCTATGGAAATCACCAAGACTATTACATATCACAAGTTCATTCCTAGCAGTTGAACTATAAATTATACCTAGGATGACCAATCTTAAGAATTAATCCCTAATTCATGTCATTTAACTAGAATGCAATTCAATCATAACCTAAATCTTAAACCCAATCAATTCCTAATCAATTCTCAAAATAATTAAGCTAAAATCCCATTAATATCTTCCAACCTAAATATAACCTAGCCTAACATCACAAAATTAATTAAAATAGAAAATAAACAAACTAATAGCATAATAAAATAACCAAAATAAGTGCCTAAAAAAAAGAAATTAGCAAATCCAAAGCTAAAAAAAATAATAAAACACCATATATTAACCAAAAATAAAAGATTTAACACAACATTTAAACAAAACTTAAACTAAATACAAAATAAAAAATAGAGAAATACTAAGAAAAAAAAAGTAAACATGAAATAAATGTGCAGCAAAAATAAAGAACAAGCTAGAAACTAAAAAAAACTAAATAAATCCTAAGAGAAATTAAGGAAAAAGAGACGGTTAAGCTAAGGAACAAAAACAAAAATGAAGCTGCTTCCAAACTTTTTCGGCTCTCTAAAAAGGCTACACTTCTCTGCCGTTTTGCAAAGCATGGAAAGCTCTTCACTTGATTAGTTTTGTACGACTTGTGAAGAGAGTTGTCCCTCCACTCACATTCTTGTTTCTAAGCTTTAAAAGACTCTTGGTCCTCTCCTTTATAAACGTGTCTTACATCTCTCTTGGAAACATTTGTTTTATGATATTCATATGGTGGGATGTGTGGCTTTCTCTTGGAATGCTCTCTCATAAAAGGCTTTGTTTGGCCCTTGTAATGTGTTGCCTCAATTAGTGTGTTTTTCTAAGGTTGGAAAGTTTTCTTTTTAAAAGCCTTCCACGCTTCTTTTCTTACTCGTTTAAGCTTGCTTTTGTTTGCTTTTTTTTTTTCATAACTAAAATAATTTTTAACTTTTGCTCCATAATTCATAAAAAACGAGTAACATGTTCATTAAATAAAATATAAAGCAAATTATTATAATACAAGTTAAGTATTTTTGAACAAATAATAGGAATTAAGTTATATGAATTTACATACAAAAATATAATAAAATTCATTCATATCAATCTAACAGGAGAGATGAGAGTAGCAGTAGATATGGTGGTAGCAATACATGTAGTTTTATCACTCACTATTGCCTCTACTTATTGATCATTGCTGATGTGAGCTGTGGATCTTAGGCGACTTAGTTTGTTTTTACTTTTTACTTTATTCTTTATTTTGTTTTCTTCTTTCCCTTTGCTTACATTTCATCAAAGATAACATGTTTTGCTTTTATAAATTCAAAGGATTTCACCTTAGTAGTCTTTATTAGTTACTATTTTTATTTTATTATATCTTGATCTAACCTTTTAGAAAGCTTGCTCTTTGATATCTACCTTCAGGTAACAATAATAATCTTTTATTATCCCTTCCTCGAAGTTTTCAACTACATGGAATCCACCTAAAGCTGCCACCAAGGTCATGCTCTAATATGGAATTTAATATTCAGGGGAGTTTTTTTTCTCCTCTCCTTCTTTTTCACTTGATGTACTTCATTTTCTTTGATCCTCAAAATTGATAATAATTTGGTTTAAGTAAGGTGGGGAGGGGGAGGGAGATGAACTTGAATATGATATGTTTTATCTAATGTTAACATAATTGAATTGTAGTGAATCTAATAGGAATGGCTTAAAATATCTTATCTTATAATGATTAAATTAGAAGTTGATATTTAATTATGGCATCTTAAATCAATAGTTGTTTTTGATTTTGTGAACATTGAACAATTCTTAAGTGATTTCTAACCCCTATTTTATTTTGAGTGAATTGCATGTGTTTTGAGTACTTTGGTATATGATATCAATTTTTTAACGTTATTGCATATTGACTATCATGTAAATTTAGAATATTTTGTATTTTAATAAATAAAAAGTTTGTATGTAATTGAACAAAGTGAGCAAAAATCATTTACCTTACACTCTGCATATTGATAAAAAGGTTGAAGCTCATAAGTGGTACTAGTAGTTATTTGTGATTGTAAACTAACTAAGTAACCTAAGGTTATCATGAAAAAATGTTTTCCTTTGCATTAAATGGCTAGATAATATTGCAAACAAATTGAAAATGATAACCGAGTTTAGAGGGGACATTTATAACAAAATATTTTCTCTCATGTTATAAGACAAAGTGAAATCCCAAAGCTTTAAATAAAACATAAGTAAAAACTATTAGTAATAGTAACATCCTTGAACAAATTTACATGATGATCTATATAAGACCTCTTAGATACTGTATTGAAAGTTGCCTATTTACTGATAGTGTGATTATATGTGATAATAAATTTTTTTTCCATGAAAAAAATTATGATTTGTGAACTAAATCAAAAGAATTAATTGATGGTTGTTTTTACTCAGTTAACTTTCTACCCTTAATCAATGTTCTTTAAGTAGATGTTTAAGTCGTTACGTAAGGACAAACAACAGCTTCAATGTGGGGGTATTTGATAACTCCTAAATTGTACATATTTTTGGCATGATTTAATGATGATTATGTTGAGTTTAAAGGGAAAATCCATGTGATTCATATACATATTGAGTTAAATGCTTTAAATGAGATGTTGCATATATGTTTTCCATGTTTGATCATGTTTTATAGGATTTTAAAGAGCAATCAGATGCATCTTTCAAGCTAAAAAAGATATGGGAGCAACTTGAGAAGCCAAAATATCATATTGAGAAGTTCCATACGAAATTTCATTAGCCAAAGAATGAAAGATAGAAGATATATCATGAGAATACTGAGAGGAGCACTAAGTTGGATAGATCATGACTGTGATCACTCTAGCCTTGCTCATGATTTCAAGATAAAAAGAATCACAATTAGGATAATGGTCATGATTTTTATCATGATACTTATGACCTCCCATCCATAAATAACCTAATTTAGGTTTTTTTTTTTACATCTTCTTACCTTTAGGCTCCTCCAAGCGGCCTTTAAGAGAGAAAAGACAGGTCATAAGCCATCTCCAAAGTTTTTCACGTATAATTGAAGGAGAAGAAAGGATCAAAACGCATCAATTAGAAAATTAAGGATAGGATTTCATGCAAGGATTATCAAAGAGCTAAGGATTCAAGACATACACTATGGGCTTTTCTATTTCCTTCCTTTTTATAATTGTTGCTGTTATTTCGTACAATGTTTTGGAACTAAGTTTTTCATAGGATTTAGGTTTTTATGATTTCTAAGATATAGTATTGGTTGTTATCTTGATTTAACATTGGATTTCCATGATTGTATGTTAGATTTATTTATGGATATTATTGAAATTGGTTGTTAAATGTTATATGAATGTAAAATTCAATTCTAATGATTTGATTATATATATTTAGATTAAGAAATAAAACATATGTTTTAGATCACTCCATAGACTATACATCTTGCATATGCATCTAGAGATATGTTTACATAAGATGTATATATTAGGTGTGATCTTAATCAAAACAATAGGTTCCATAGAACGAATTAATGAATTCAATTAATAGGTTAAGATAGAGAGACCTTTCACTTGATTTATCAAATTGAATAGAATTACATAATTCTAGAGAGTGTGTGATTTACCTTAGGAAACCTTCGACCTAATAAAATTTGGAAAACATGTTGAATCAAGATTAAAAAATGAATATAAATGAATTTTAAAGGGAATAATGATCTAAATCCTAACTTTATAATTGTGGTTAATTCTTGTGTGTTGTCTTAGGCATTTATTTTAGTTTATTTTATCTATTTTATTTATCAAATCAATTAACCACTTTTCCATTGAATAGGCTAGAAAATTGAGATAAGAAGCCACTTATAATTACAATCCTTATGGATTTGATACATGTACTCATAAAATTTATACTGTATAACGAGAGGCACACTTGCATTATTGCTAGTTTAGCATTGTTCATTTGTGATTTCTAGTTTTTTTTCATTTAAAACTTAAGCACGTTTAGTAGGCATCAACATGTCAAAATACCTTTAAGTGAGACACATTTTTTTTGGTCATCCTTCTTAATCCATGTTAATTATATATAGGAAAATTTAATAGTATTTGTTGTATCGAATGTATTGAATAGTAGTATCAAATGGAAAGTAAAGGGATTAATGAAATGAGATATCAAAACATAATAGATTATTTATTTTAGTTTGTATTAACTTAAACCCTGTAAATTGTATATAATAATTTGCTTTCCATCAAGTGATGCCTTAGTTACCGTTTAAATTTAAGAAACTTCACTTGTATTAGCTTTATGGTTAAGCTAAAATTTAGTAAACCTACACATTGTTTTATATAAGAGAGGAATTTTCTAATGGAATGGTTGGTATATACACATGATTAATTGTTTCTCTATGGGTAATTTTGTTGTGTATGCTGTAATAGTCAAATTAAATCCACATAGAAAAACTTATTAGTATTTTTTGTATCAAATGTGCTAAATAATTGTATCAAATAGAAAGCAAATGCATTGATGACATATATCAAATATGTTGAATAGTAGTATCATGATGCCTTTTTGTCCAAGATTCAAATGGATTGATGAATTGTATCAATTATGTTGAATATAGATTTCAAGATTCTAGCTTTAACATAACAATTTTCTTTTAAGGCTAACCACTCACTTGTTAAACCAAATATATATATGAGAAATTTGAAGGCATGAATAATGAAGAAAATTTGATAAGGCGTGACATTTTAAGAAGAGACATGGCAACTCAGACGAATCTTAAAGACAACATTTAACCATCTATAAGAAGATCCATAGAAAAAGGTTCTTCATTAGAGACTTGATTAAGTCTAATAATTGTAACAAGAATACAAGAAGCTTATTACCATCATATCCATGGAATGTGAAAATGCAAATTCAATTAAGCCGGATAGGTGATGTGCTTTTAGATTTAATATACTCTTAAATGGTAGATATGATGGAAATATCTTTTAATCTCCTATGTGTTATATTACAAAAATATAAATTTAACTTAACTTATAATACAACTTAATTATCAATGATGCAATATGATTCAAGACTTGCATATTGCCATAATTTCAAGTGGTAGCTATAATTTTGATAGTATTGTCCCTTTTTAGAGGCAATAAGTTGAATTGAGTAGAGTTAGATTTGTTCATGAATAGGTAAAAGTCAATACTTTCATAATGTTGTTTACATATATATCACTGATTCTTCTAATTGTTATATGGTTATTCTTGGGTACAATGGCACTATTGTGCTTGAACAGGGTGCCGTTGTAACCCGACTCAGGCGATATAAGGCACTGTTCATCGTCTTCCCCAGCCATTCGAAAACCCTCCCCATATCGCCTCCAAACTTCAACAACCCATATCTCCCTCATTTCTTGACCAAATTGGACGTTCTTGGTGTCAAATTGACACATTTTCTGCCCTCTATTCAATTTTACCATCCATTTGGGCAAACAAACAATAGAATTTCTACAATCTACACTGCAAAGGTTTGGCCCTTTTTCTACCAAAGATATTATTTTTCAATTTTCTCCTAGTTTAGGGATCTAATTGTTTAGAATTTGGTACCATTGTGTTAGGAATTCCAATAGCTTTAGTTTGGTACCAATTTTATTTAATTCCATTGTCGTCGAAAAATCAAGAATATTCTGGTCAAAAAGGGAATATTCCGGCCATTTTGGCCAGAAAATTTTCTTAAGTTTTATTTTGATTTCCGACATATTTGTGCCTACTTTTGTACACAAATTTCATTCATATGGCACCTAGGAGGAAGAGATTAGCTTTCGACCCAGTTCGTTTTACAAGTCAGGAGAACTTCGACTGGTTCAAAGCCTATAGAGGCAATGAATTCATTGTGAGGCGGTTCATTCATCCCTAGCTCAAGGTTATTTTTGACATATCTAGAGCCTTTTAAGCATTTGGTTGGGAGGCAGTAGTGACGTTGGCTGGTCCTTTCTATCCCGAGCTGGTTCGGGAATTCTATGCTAACATAGAGGACAAGGCAGAGACCGACTCCATTGAGTTACGGTCTTCAGTGCGAGATATCCCTATTCACATTACTTGTGCTTGAATTTCTACCTTGTTAGGGGTGCCAAATGTAGGTGGTGTATTTGTTAAACAGAAGGATCTAGTGTGAGGAGACACCTTCCCCTCAGATCCTCATTTTTCTATATCTACTGCTAGAGAGACCCTAAGATTGACTAGGAACTCTAGAGGATACATAACTACTGCCTTGGAGCTTAGGGTGAGGATTATTATGGGCATGATTAGCAACAACGTTACTCCCCGAGCCAGTGGGCTCAATGAGATGAGGTATGTGGATATATACCTCTTGTATAGGATGATGCATGGATTGGGGATCA